>OMKZ01033232.1:0-11314 GCA_900302535.1 Neoniphon sammara | reverse complement strand
TCTTTTATGATCTTGTCAGAATAATTCAGATTTAACAGCACGCCTGGAATAAGCATGCATCTCTCTTAGTCTCTCTCTGTCTTGCTCTCTCTCTCTATGTCTGTCTTTCAGCCTCATCTCATCCTCCTTTTGCATTTCACTGCATTCAAATGAGAGCAAACATCAGTGTCTAACATGTAATTAGACGAAGAGTTTCACAAGTATTATGAAGGAGCTATTAATTTGACTTAACTGTGTATAATTCTTGCAGTTCCACAGTCAAAGAGCAGAGAGAAAGAAGGGTTTTATCAACACATACGACCTGCTACTGTCATCCTGCCTTAACACCACCATTGGTTCTCAGTTCAAACGGTTTCAAAGTTTCCCTTCATTTCATTTACACTAGTTTGCACACCATGTTTTGTTTGTCATTGTCATCCACACATTGATTAGAGAGGGCGTAGAGTACTGGATTGGGAGTGTGAACATATAGAGCAGCATTTTCTTAAATTACAATTTTTCTGCTAAGTTTTCTACTGTAGGTCAATATATGAAACACAATTTGGGTTGCTAACTGGTTTAAGAAGTCCAAATTTTGGCTATAGCTACCACGAAAAGGTAGTTAAGAGGAACAATAAAGTTTTTTTTTAATTTATGAGCATTTGTTGAAGAGTGGGTCTTTACTGGTCCTGGTAGCTCACTTGCTGCTGGGCTCAGTCTAGTTTAATGTTTTGTGTGTTTGTGTTTGTGACTGTGTGTGTGTATGTGTGTGTATGTGTGTTCTGCAGGTTGCTCTAGAGGGCCCAGTCCTCTCACCATGGGGGCTCAGGACACTCTCCCCGTAGCGGCTGCTTTCACAGAGACAGTCAATGCCTTCTTTAAAGGAGCCGACCCCAGCAAGTAGGTCCACAGTCTGTCATTACCTAGTGGGATTCTAAGCTGATTTAGCCTGATGATTTTTATATATTCTGTACTATGTTCATTGTGAATGCTATGCGTACATTTAGGTACAGCAATACTCAGTTGATGGTTGTAGACAGAATATGCAGGCAAGAAAGAATAATTTACACAAAATTTCACTTTTATCAATTTTTGTTGTTTACTCTTTCTGCTTTGCTCATTCAGGCATAGTACAGTTGATGTTTTATAATGAGAAGAGCTAGCATATCACATAGAATACATGAAACCATAATCCTGATTGAAGGGGCATAGAAATCTATTAATGAATAGTAGTATATATGAAACCTATTAGGGCTGGTAGCCTATATACTGTACATCCTTTTACTGAGGGAAGAGGGAAGTAAGGAAGGAAATTTCCAGAATGCATCACCCAAAGGAAAAAAAAAAAACTGGCATACTTTAAGCATGTATGATACATAAACAAAATAAGTGTTTCTGTATGTGTGCACTTTGTGATTCTCTCTCTTACCTTCCCTGTACCCCCCACCCCCCCATCACTGTCTTGCTGTCTTCCTCCTTCTCTTGTCCCTCCTCCTCTTCCTCTAAGGTGTGTTGTCAAGATCATAGGCGAGATGGTGTTGTCGTTTCCGGCGGGAATCACGCGGCACTTTGCCAATAACCCGTCCCCCGCCGTGCTAACCTTCAGCATAACCAACTACAGCCGGCTGGAGCATGTGCTGCCTAACCCCCAGCTCCTCTGCTGGTAATGACACTGCTGTAACCTCACTACCTCACTCTCAGAAAAAAAATAAAAATAAATAAATAATACAACACTAGACCTTTTGTCACTTGAGGCAATGCCTCAGCAGGGGTGCATCATCGGCTACAACAAAAGTTAGTACACTGTCCTGTTTTTTTTTTTTTTTTCTGAGAATGTGCCATAACCTTCACAGCATCCTCCACATTGAGTTGAAGTTTGAAAGCTTTATTGTCTGCCTTTGCAATTTCATAACAATATTTATGTTTTATGGGTATTAAAATATAACTAAACATCACTAAATCAGTATGAAATGTATTTTGCCTGGTGTGTTACTAAAATAAATCTAATATTTTTAGATTCATCCAAGTGGGGCACCTAAATTAAGGCTGCATTTAACAGTGTAAATAGTGCAATATCACATTGCTTAAAGAATACACACAGTTTTCTCACATGCTGTGATGAAAAGCCAGATATTTTCAAGCCAGATACCCATTCCTTCCCACTAATCATTAGATTGAGCTTTGTGCCAGTCTCCGAGGATTCTTGCTGTAGTTGTAGTGAGAATCTACTGTAAACAAAGACTTTATCAAATAACTTTTCAATTCATAATGATATTCTATCACTGGCAGCATTAGGATTAGCATTGCCATGAGCTTTGGGTCAGTTGTTATATACATAAAGTATTTTAGTTGCTAAAGCTGAGGAGACACCCAAAAATATTATCCTCCAGTCTCAACAGGCTGGACAGAGCTTTCTGCTGGCCTGCCTCGTTCCTGCTGACTGATCAAAGAGGGAGACCAGAATTGTGTCACGTTGGAAAAGGATGGGAACTTGCCAAATCATATGTCTTAAGAGATTATAATCAGAAATTAAAATATCTTGAGCAATGGCCACAACATAACCAGTTCACACTCCTGATTATACATGTATACCACAATGCTAATGCACAGACAGAACACCCAATATTTATGGTTTAAACTTAAAAAATATATATATTTTACACAATCACATATGGCACATCTCGTACTGATGGTGTGAAATAACATTAAATGTGATGGGCCACATAAGTAATTCTGGATGTGCAATAAAATTTTAAAACAATAACCATATGAGTTAATTGGACTGTAAAACATTAATGACCACACATGGGAAAGTGGTTCTTTGTTTCAAGATGATGAGTGAAGATGAGTAAAATCAGTTAGATCATACTACATAATAATGCTGACTGGCTATTGAATCATCATGAGGTCACCTTAGTCACAAAACAGAAGCCAGGTTCCCTTATGTGATTGTGATCACCAGTTATTGTGAATCTTTCATTCTCTGTGATAAAAATTAAGGTTTTGTATTGTCAACATCTTAATGTTCCAATGACACGTACTACAATGCCCCTAAGTCTCGCCAGCTCCCACCCAGTCTCACTGTTGGAGCACCTCTGATGTAGGTACAGTGTCTTACTCGTTCCACTGTCACTTTCTCCTCAGCACTGATTTGGCACAGTTGCCAGCTGTGTACTCTGCGCAGGCACGGATGATAACAAGAAACATCATCTTACTGTTTAAGTCTGATCCACCATTATTTTTAAAAATTCACTTTTGGGGATTCTGAAAAATGCTGTAGAATTGATTACAGTCTGGCACAAAATCATTTTTTATCATAGAGAGTCAATTGAAAACAACATTTTACCATAAAACCCTGTGGAAATTGTCCTCTCCCAAGTTAAGTCTGTTATTACAGTCTTGTAGAAATAATTTATTTCTTGTTTTTCTCACATTTCAAAATGGAAATCAAGTTAACGCACTGTAAATTCTCCCACTGATTGAATGAGTAGAACTGTATGGAACCAGCTGTATTGAAATCTGGGTACTACAAATAAATGACCAAAACACTAAAAAGAGCCTTAATTACATTGAGATTACCATGTGATGAGCCAGCTATATAAAACAGTTAATTCAGGTCTTTGGGTCCAATCATAGACAGTCTATGGGTCCAATTTGAGTCCCGATAAACCCCACTGCGACCACATCAGCAGCTAATTTAAACATTAATCAGCTAACCAAAAGACACCACTCATAATTGACATTTAGTTTTTACTGTTACTGATTACAAAATAAAAGATTTATTGGACATTTGTGTTCTGTTTTATTAGGATGGTGTGTTACTGCTGTTTTTTAAAACCAATAATCCACTCACAATACATTGTGCCTTAGACTCATTCAGCTATTCTAAAATAACTGTGAATCATGGCCTCCTGTGGCTTGTTGCTTAAACCAACGTGCTGACCAAGCTCCATAATCATAGGGCCCATGAAATGCATTGAAAACCCATTGTTGCAAAAATTCCTGGTCATCAGTCCCAGAATAAGTTGGTTTTCCAGTTAGTCAGTGTTCCAGTTATTTCTGGTTGGTCAGAAATTATTTTGACAGTAAGACGCCTTTGAGAAACTGGATCTTAACTTTTGTACAGGCTATAATGAAACTGGAGAAGCGAAATCTCCAAAACCTGTGAAAAGCCCATATTTTGATCATGCTTTTATTGTGTGCTCCCCCTAGTGACACCACCACACAGGCCAAGGCCAATGCCAAGGACTTTTGGGTGAACATGCCAAACCTGATAACCCACTTAAAGAAGGTGGCAGAGCAGAAGCCTCAGGCAACGTACTACAACGTGGACATGCTCAAATATCAGGTGAGCTCTGCCTTCTGCAGTTTTGACTTGACATCACTGACCTCAGAGATGGACAGCAACTGTGGCCAGACCCACACATCTATGCAGAAAAAATTGTGAAATCACTACAGTCCCGTGCCAGTACTTCCAGTGCTTGATGATAAAGAATTAATATGTAAATAAGCTCATTTATTAAGGTAATAACAAGGAACAAAAGCATTTATATTTGAATTACTGGAGGTTAAAATCCACCTGAAACAAACTTCCATTATTATTCTTGGAAAACAGTATATCTTTAATAAAAGTTTCAACCAATAAAATCGTCACGTATTTTGGAACAAACCATCCCTCCACCCATCCCATTACTGTGTTTCTCTCTGATATCCTATTGGTTTTGATTGATCTCTGTATGTTATCTCCCATCCTAACATCCTGTTTTAATATAAAATACATAAAATCAGTGAAGTAACATGTCATTTCATGGAGCCTTTCAAAAGAATTGTGCATTTGTTAAAATATGTATTGCTTTATTCATGGCCCAACAATTTTATATCGCACCTTTAAGGGAAAGCTCTTGGCACGTTGCACTGAACAACATTTTAATGCATGTCTCAAGTTTATGTTGGTCACTAATACAAAATATGTGTGTGCTTGTGTGCTGTGTACTGTGTGTGTGTGTGTGTGTGTGTGTGTCCATGCATTTCTATATCCAGGTATCGGCGCAGGGCCTCCAGTCAACTCCTTTGAACCTTGCGGTGAGCTGGAGGTGTGAACCCACCAGCACAGACCTGAGGATAGACTACAAATACAACGGGGAGGCCATGTCGACACCCATGGCCCTCAACAATGTCCAGTTCCTCATCCCTGTCGATGGAGGAGTCTCTAAACTACAGGCCGTGTTGCCCCCTGCTGCATGGTAGAGTCCACAGCTTACTTTGATCAGGATTATTATTGTGGTTAAGTTGTATTGTGTTAAACCTAGTAGATACCATTTAGATCATTCTGCTTTCTACATAAGGCAAAGATGTGTTCCAGCCACTGGTAACACTCAGGTTCCTAGCAATGCTGTTTGAAAAATAGAGTTTGTTGTTAGGCTTACTTGTGTACTAATCAAAGACTAGGCAGCCAAAATGCTACATTTGTGTGTTCATGTATGTATAAAATATTGAGTTTGTTTGTTTTCAGACAAGATGCCAAGGAGGCTGTTTTTCTTGGTTTTAATGGTACTTTGGTTTTGCAGAATCACCATCATATCCATCATGAGTATTATTGCCATATGAAAGGACTCAGAATCCTCAGAGCTGTATAAATTGGGAGTGATAAGCAAGTTTATGGATTAAAATGGTCAGAGCTGCTTTGGCCAGTGGCTCTAGATCAATACTTGTGCCTTGAGAAACTTAATATATGTGAGGGCAAATGCAGCTCAGTGGGTTTTGATGGTCTACTACACTCCTGTTATGTTTATATGATCCTGACAGGAATGCAGAGCAGCAGAGAATCCTTTGGAAGATTCCTGATATCTCGCAGAAATCTGAAAACGGAGGTATGTGCAGTGTAATGTTGACATACTTTTAGGAAAGGCAGACACCAAGATTGTATCCAGAACTAATGCAGAGTTTGCAAAGAGTTTAGCTGAAGTAGGGAAACCTTGTGCTAAGGGGTAAGGGAGATCTGCTTTTATTATGTTTATATATTATATAATATATATTAATAAATCATACATGACCCAAGACTTAAATCAGCACCCAAGGTTGGCTCAGCCTGTAGTCACTGATGCCCCCCTCTGTCTGATGATGGTTTTACACTTAGACTGACTTCAGCAGACCTCCTGATTTGCTATTTAACTCCTCTCAGTTGCACCCACCTTTAATTTATAAAGAATAGATGGATTTGTGCTTTGCTGTAACAAGTGCTCGATCTCTTTTACATACAGTGACTTCCATCATGAACTGAGACATATATCTTTATATATATATAAAGTGACATGTATGCCATGCCTTGGTTTGACACAACACAATACAGAAAGACTCCACTACACTAGAATTGTTCTCTTCCAGTCAAGATAGAAAACTTAATCAGGCTCAAACTCTCAATTTCACCCTGCTTCTTTTGGACAGGTATGAGTGATGATATTGTTAATTTCTTCTGACATATTAATGTACTGTGCTGTACCACAAAGTGACTCTGAAGTTGGTTATCTTGTCTTACTTTAAAAGGATCATCATACTTTGAAAAGGCTGATAGGTGACAGGTCAGCCTTCCTTCAGATCAATATAGGATGTGTGGACAGATTTTAATGATTGTTGAACAGCATGAATGCTATCCTCCCTCCATGCTGCAGACATCACGTTTGCTAAGTCTGTGATGGTGTACCCTCCCCAGGTGTGGGATCGTTGTTAGCACGCTTCCAGCTAACAGAAGGTCCCAGTAAACCGTCTCCACTGGCGGTGCAGTTCACCAGCGAGGGCAGCACTCTGTCAGGCTGCGACATTGAACTGGCTGGGCCAGGATACCGATTCTCCCTCATCAAGAAGAGGTTTGCCGCAGGTCAGTTGATAGCAGTAAGGTTTTTCCAGCCTAAAATGTTAATGATTAGTGCCGTTATGTGAAACTGCTACAGCAACGTAATTCACTGCTACATCAATCTAACCAAAAAGACTTTTTTTTTTTACTGTACCTGATTAAAACCTACTAGCTCTAGAGTTATTTTATAAAACGGAGGATCATTAGGTGATTAGATCAGCACATATTATAGAAGTTAATAACTTTTTTCATGAGCTCCAGCATTATGTAACTTATTTACCACATAAGGAATCATGTAAATTATAAGTCCAGTCTTGAATGAAGCGAAATATATCAATAAAAGGGATGGAATATAAGTCAAGAGCCACATTTCAAATCTTAAGAAAATCTCTGTTACTAATTTGGTGGCAAATCTGTTAAGATAAGATGGCTATTAACATATTAAAGCCTTTTGTATAGGATTTCTGTTTGTTTTGTTTTGTTTGTTTGTTTTTTATTGCTGTTATAATTTTGCAGGAGTCAGCACCTTTTATTTGTTCAAATGATTTTCATCTCATTGGAACATATATCGAAGTTGCTTCCAACAGTTTCACCAACTGCTTTGTATTCAAGAAGGTTCAAGTAGTTGAGTATAATGATGTAAATTAATACAGCAAATCGCTGAAAACAGAGCACTTCTGCTCTGCAGTGGTTTCATCATCATTACCTCCCTTATCATGTAATTATATTGTGTACATAGTAATAGCCCAGAGTCTTTGAAATTTACACTTGACCCATAAAGGAGCCATAAATGACCCAAACATAACTCAAGCATTTTGTTTATCATTCCCAGGAAAATACTTGGCAGACAACTAACCGATGCTACTGAGAACAGCACTATTGAACAAAATAACACTGTAGACGATCTCAACGGACTGAGGTTGACATTAAGGACAGAGGACAGACCAACACCAGGCAGACTCTCCATTAACCTTTCATGAACCCACGAGGCAGGTCGTGCAGCCTACTCAAGCAGTATTGTATAACTTGCATATAGCATTGTGGAACTGTTTTAGGTCATGTAATTATTGTATTTGTACAATGTATTCATTTCATAACATCTGTATTGCTGCAGTTAGACACCTGGGTTCTTCCCTCTAAAGTCTGTGCCTCTGTCTCCATCCCCTCCTCTGGTCAATGTGTGGTGTTGTTCAACAATTTCACTGCAGCTGCCTGACCAGAGCCATGGATATAAACAGTTTGGTCAGATTGTATTGTGGACAACATGTTGTTGCCCCTCGTCCAGAAACATTTTCGTAGCAACAGCGCCTATAAATAACATCTCTTTGGTCAGACAATGCCAGCTGTAAAAATCAGCTGGCATTTACAACATACAAGTAAGCTACTTGGAAGTGACCATAGAGCAGGACTGTGGAGCAAACATGGCTGCAACTGGCAGTTACAATAACCAAACTCTGTTTATTGATGGCTCTGAGCCCGACTTCACACACACAGTGCAACCTTTGGTGCATCCAAAAGATAGAAACTCAGAGGTAAAGCAAAGAGTGCAAGTAGACCTAGGACAAAGCATGAAAAATTCCAGGCCTTTCTTAGAACATAAAAAAATCACAGCCCTATAAATGATCATTCTGTCTGGGCTCCTCTGCGTCTCTGTGGGCTCAGGTCCAGGCACAGCTGTCCTAGTTGTCTCTCCCTGACCGTGGCCCCAAGCAGAGGTTTTGCCAGCAAGCTAGTGCTGCTAACTGATGCAGTTTGACACATGATGATGTCACAGGCGGTTGTGAAAGACGGTAAGTCTTGCTGGTGCATGCCTGTGATTGAAGAGTGAACAGTAACACTCATAGGAGTCAAGAAGTTAGCCCCTCAACGAATTTAGCTTAAACTGCAAAGATTTTTCATGCACCACGTACTGGTACTACAGGGTCAAATGACTTTGGGTTACTTTGTGATGATCACACCTATGTATTCCTTTTTTTACTATGAATGCACTGATCAATCAAACTTTTTTTTTTCCCTCTGGAATATACAGTCAGTGAGAGGTTTTTAGCAGTTAGGCAGCTGCAATGATTAATCAGTTAATGGTCACAAAATAAGAAAATATGTTTTCCTTTAGGGAAAAAAGAACTGTACAAAGTGTCATTTTAAATCAATAATATATATCTTAAAGGGCGTTTGGTGTTTTCCTTGTATTGTCAGATAGCCTTTCTGTTGTTCCCAGGACAGCAGTGGTAGACTCCAGAGTACATGACAGCATTCTATTTTTATTTATTGATGACAATGATTTGTTGTATAAAGTATGTGATTCTGTATATGAATAGATTTGAATGGTATCACAATTCAGAACCCTTAAAGATATAAATATTTGAATTCTTTTTTTGTTATCTGTGTAGTTGGGTAACCTGTGTACAGTATAAGGTATAATTTTTGAATTTATTTCAGATATAATTTTTTAACTCAAGTGCAACAGAAGATTTGAGCTATATATGGGTGGGGGTGGGAATTTAAAGAAAAAGATAAATATCTTCCTGGATGCTGTGTCATGCTTTGTGAAAGCAGTGTTACGTAGAGTTAGTTATACCATGGGCAAGGTCTACACTTTAAATATGGTCAAGACAATGACAACAAAACAATCACATTTTGGGGAGAGTTCATGGAAGTTTGGTACCACCACTGGGACCAGGATCCTTTTTGCTTGGACCAGTGCAACAGTTTTTAATTCAAACCTCATAGCAGTAAAACAGAAAACACAGCGCCCTTGTAATGACCTGGCACTCTCAGGCACACGTCCCACATTAGCCCATTGAGTTGTTTACTTTGACTGCACCTTGTATCCTCAACTTAGACCATGTGGCGCCAGTTAGCTTCTGACCATTTCCATTCACCTCAGTGCGTTGGTGGTACCTGAATCCCCTGAGTGCATATTATTTTGCATTGCCGGCATGAGCACACCCTAGATCACCCAACCAGTGCTTGAATCCATGGCTTTATTTTGCATAATGGTAATGGTCTCTGTGAGATGACATGAGTGAGGTTCCGGAGGGAGGTTAAGATGACCAAAATGCTTTTTGTATTTTATGTGTGTACCCCGGACAGTCCTCTATAAAGGAGAATAAGCTGAATATTTTTAAAATGGACAAAAAAAGAGAAAAAAAAATCTTATGTTGTTTAATGTGAAAAACACTGTGCTGATGTTGAACTTCCTGAATGCTCTGATACTCGACCTGAAGAACAAAAGTATGTTTAAAGTTGAGCCTAAGGTCTGTGTACTGTATGTAGGCCTGATTGGTATGTCAGCATTGTATCTCTGCTAAATGTCACCATTCATAGTCCTCTCACAGCTTCCACAGAAGCCTCTTAGGCTGGTTTTACACAGGAACCAAATATCTTAGGATTGACTTTTCAATCACATGGCTATAATAAACAACTATGACTAAGAGGATACTAGGACTCACTACAGTACTCTTACTCAAAAATACAGTACTTTTAATCAGTAGTAGTTATATTCTGGGCTTATTGGCCATGGTTAGTCTGCAGTGAAAAGATCAGATCTGGGCCATGGAGTTAAAAATATTATATATTTTTCCTGTGCAGACCAAGTTTAACTGGGCTTTGTGGCTGTCTCTGGCAAGTTAATGTGAGGCACTCATAATTGGTACCATTTAGCCTGCCATAACACATTAGTTCGGTAACACTTTCTCTCAGTCAAGCCAGTCCTTCAACTTGTTGACTGGATGAATCATTAGCTTTTGCTGTTGGTGAGATGACTGGCCATGCTTGAAGGGAAGGTGTTACCTCCTGGGTGAATTGTGGAGCCATCAGTGCAACAGTCACTACAGCATTATCTGCAGTTGGCCATCGTACACGTCCCCCATCATGCATCTGTTTTTCACTGCAGTGGTCACTACAGGTTACTCTTTCAAATGTTTTAAAGCAGAACTTGATAGGCATATTCCACTACAAAACTTGTCTGTCAGTCAGCCGGTTGCCAGATGATTCTTTACATCTTTATAGCTAAAAAGAGAACAAAATTTGTATTTTCAAAACTCTTCCTCTCTGTGGTGGATAATTTGTCCTGCAGTAATACATTATTGCATGCAGAGCATGCAGTAAAGGTGGGACATCTATGATGATAGATAGTACTGAAATGACGTGTTGTGCTGACAGTCTCAGTGATGTGTTAATGTTGAGAAGAGCAGGGAGTTTGTTTGTGTGTGCTATAAGCCAGAATGCTTTTGGTTCTGTACCGTCAACTCTCAAACACGTGCAAGCTGTTTGTACAGTACATAACAATGCTAAGATGAACTGAGAAACTTAGTTTGCTTCTTTCCAAAACCAATAAAAGTTATAACTGGACACTTGTGTTTGCATTTGTGTATTCTCCTCCATGTCACTTAATTAGAAACCTTATACAACCAAACCATGCAGGTGGACTGACTGGGTTTCAGTTATTTAAGAATGGGAATGGTTTAGAGCTCTACACTACAC
>OMKZ01033231.1:0-18054 GCA_900302535.1 Neoniphon sammara | reverse complement strand
CAAAAGCTGAATATCCCTAACTTTTTGTGAGTAGTGTATATGCAGTGGTGATACAGCATATCATAATTTGTCCCTTAGAGACATGCTTGTGATAAAGGTCTATGTATAAGGACTCGACCTGACTTGACTTTAGGGGAAGGGATTTTTTTTCATTAACAGAGGAGGGTCTAAATATACTCCAAAATTAATTCTTTGCATGGCTTACACTATAATTAATGTAACATCCTGGAGGTTTCCAGCTTACATATATTATTTCATCTTTATCATCTTTTTATTTATACCAAAGAAAGTCTGTAATATCCCTTATGGCTGAAATTTTAGCTCTCTCCTGGAATGTAAGTGGTTTAAATTCTTCCAACAAATGTGCTCACTGTTCAGTATCTCAGAAGGAAACACATTGATGTAGCAGTCATCCATGACACACATCTCAAACCTTCCACAGTATATTCTTTGGCAAACAAGCACTATAGCAGCATCAGTACTTATGGATTCTAAAAGTGGAGGTTCCCTTATTGTTCTTAGAGGAAACTTTCACATTTCTATTATAGATTCAGCTGGAACAATGGATGGCAGAATGTCAATTTTGAAAGCAATATCAGGCAGTAAGACTGCCTTTGGGTCTGTTTATGTCCCTATGGTGTATGATCCCTTGTTCTTTCCGATCCTAACCACTATTTTACTTGGGCTCAGAAACTATAAACTAATTATTGGTGCAGAAGTGAATGCTGTTGTCAACTTATCGATCAACTGAACCTCCATGTGTGGAGTTGGCCTCAAAATCAAGCTACTGTTGCTGTAAAAAAACTCATAGCTGATTTAGGTTTGAGTGACATGTATTGAACTCTCAATCCAACTGGTCGTGTATTTTTTTCCCCCCAAACTAGTAGAAGACATATTCTAGAACAGACTGTTTGGTATCCAAATACTTTTATTCCAATATGTCTACAATGGAAAACTGCCCAACAGGGATTTCAGATCATTCTGCTGTCCTTATTAAGTTCTTTGTTGATAACAATTTTTTAAAAAGCAAAAAGATGGTTATTTAACACTGCTCTGCTCAATAACAGTTTTTTGCTCAGCCTTTCCCGAACGTGATTTTTTAAAAAATCATTTAACTGTAATTCAGTAGATAACCCCCATATTATCTGGGATGTAATTAAATGTTTTATTACAGATTTTTAAAATCATTTTCATCTCACTTGAATAAATCAAGACTGGCTAAGATTACAGAGCTTGAAAAAGTTGTTAATCAAGAACACAGGCAGCTGCTCATGAGCTTAGATTTATTAAAACAGCACTAGATTCTTATTAAGACATAGAGCTGGGTTTTTGATGCATAGAACAAGGCATAACTATTATTTTTATGGTCCAAGACCCAGTCATCTTCTTGCTCTCAAATTATATCATGATAAATGCTTCACAGATTAGTATGGCCATCATAAGTGATGAAGGCATAGTGCTTACAGACCCTCACCTAATTAACAGGGAATTTCATTCTTTTTATTTTAATTTATACTCAAACATATTTCTTTCAGCAAAGACAAATGTAAGTTTCTCAGTAACATATTCTTGCCTCATATCTCTGAAAATGATGCAGTGGCTTTAGGATCACGTTCATGCCTGAAATTACAAAGTGCTATCAAAGATGTATGTATAAAAAGGGAAAATCTCCATGTTGGGAAGGTATTCCACCAGATTTCTTTGTCAGATTATGGGACAAGCTTGGCCCATATTTGCTGAATATGTTTAACCAAGCAACTGACAAAGGCTCTTTCAATAGAAATGCAAACTCTGCACTTATATCTTTATAACTAAAGGTAAAGACCCCACTTTATGCACCGGTTAATGACCTTTATCTTTGATCCTTTCTGCAATTAAACTTTATGCCAAGGTGCTTTCTAATAGACTTTAAGAACTAATGACAACACTTATTCAGGATAATCAGACTAGGTTTGCCAGGTTCCACTTGGCCTCAGATTCCATACGCAGGCTTTTACAAGTTATTCATGCTGCTAAAGATATACCATCTTCCTGCTGTGTCTTATCTCTTGATGCTGAGAAAGCTTTTGATCAGCTGGACTGTGATTATCTTTGGTGTTTACTTGAGCATATGCTTCTTGGCTCCAGTTTTAATAAAATGAATTTTTGAGTGCCAACCCCTCAGCTATGGTTCTAAGTGGTCAACTCTCCTCAGTTTCCTATACGATGCTCAATCTGTCAAGGTTGTCCTCTCTCTCTCCCAAATTATTCATGATTTCTACAGAACCATTACTGTAAGCCATCTGTCAGTCTGCTTATTTATGCCCTAAATCATTTAATAGCACTCACCACAAGGTGTCAGTCTTTGCAGATGACCTCCTTCTGTATATAAACAAGACATCTGAGTAAATCTCACATCATAGCTATATTTATAGCTTTAACATATCTGAGAACCTCTCAGACCCCTTCAAACTGTTGGGGAAAAAAGTGATTCTTTGATATCAAAATGTGTCTGGAAAGGGAAACAACCCAAAGTTAAAGCTACATTAAGCATTTTTTTTTGCAGTGGAATGACCTCTTGCAATGTGAGAGTCATCATTTGTAGGTCTCTTTCCACCATACAGTTTATAGCCAACCTGTTGTTACTGCCTAGTTTGAGCTTTCTAAATTTCTGTATCAGCCCAACAATAAACTCCTTCTCTTCCATTCACTTCACCACTTCACCCCCTCTTCCCCTATCTGATTTTTTTTCTTTTTTTCTTTTTTGGACAGCCAATATGGACATAGTATTCCAAAATAACTGCCAAGCAGAACTACTGCACATTTATTTCAATTTGTAGCACCTTTAGTTGATATAGAAGTTGTTTTGTTGAAGTGTGTTTTGCTTGCTGCGTAGTAGTAATTTGTGTTTGATTGTGCGACAGATGGATTAAACCTGACAAGTTCCCTGCAGCTATCAACTTAATCCAAAGCTTCTCTGAAACTGCACATTCTGCAGATAGGCTACAACTACAAATAACTACAAACTACAAACATGAGAGCTACATGTCCAAATTTCAGGATCAATCGTATAATTGCAACATGTAAAATCCAGTTTAAAAAGCACTAAAATCACTCGCCCCAAATTGAAGCTCGGAGACAAAGTTATCCAATCCAAGCAATCCAGCAGGAGTTTTGCCAAAATAAAATGTGATCTTGTGGAGGAGTGGGTTTGTTTTCTATACAGTTGATGGTTTCAGTAGCATGCGATTTATCCCTCCCTAATTTTAAATGTTATTATGGACTTTCACATCTACCTAGTTTGACATTTTGGCACATTTTGTTATTTTGTAGGCCTACAAAAGAAAACTTGGTTCATCCATACAGACTGCAAAACCTGCCTCATTCAGCAGTTTCTTTGAAGCAGGCAAAACTATGATTTGGCCCTGTGATTGAGCATTTATTATTAGTTATCAGTTTACTCATGTCCTTCATGTTTTCTCATGTCCTCTCAAATTTCTATCTTGGTCAGATAGACACATTTATTGTCTTAAAGATAGATAAATAGATGGATGAATAAATAAATAAATAAATAAATATGCAGAAAAAGGTCTATGCTCATTCCAAGATTTTAAGCAGTACATAGTACCATCTTCCAGGCACCTCATTTATCTTTTATTTACAGTTATGCTCTTTAATAAAAACATATAGTGTACCTTGGGATAAAAAACATGTCTGTCTCTTCAACAAAATAGAGGATTAGTCTTTATACAGATTTTCTTAATGAATCATCATACAGACCTCTGATGAGTAAAAACATACCAGCAGTGGCCTATATTGCCTTCATCATTTTACACCTAAGAAGTTGTGCTTTTTGCTGACTCATAGTCCACATTTTCCTTGATGTCAGGGTGTCAGTTTGAGTAAATGGATGGGCATTGCTACAGGTCAGAGATATGTTAGTGGTGGTGGTGACCATGTGTTATGTGTTGCTTTAAGCACTGCATGGTAAATACATAGTTCAATGTCTTTGAGAAAAAAAATGTGGTTAAAATTTAAAACAAACATCCCATAGGTAATAAAAATATTATTTAGTGCAAAGGTACTCACAACAGTAAGCACTCTCATTAAGTGGATATGTTTACATGCACAGAATGCCTGGTTATTGGCCAAAACTCAAATTGTCACATGTACCATGATAATCTGTGATTGAGTATCCCAGTTACTGTGAAAAAAGCAACCGGCAAGTATGCAAAAGTGTGGCTGCCAGCAGCCCCTTCCCCATTTCACTGAGGTTACTCTCATACAGTGGAAAGAAATGATCCCCATGGTATTAGTAAGTATTGCTCGATGCCATGTTTTTCATTGAGATCAAAATGTACCTATAATGTGTTGACAGTCTGAGTTTGCAGAGATGGCAAAATCAAACGTAAAAGCAATTAGATGTTTCCATGCTTCAGTAACCCATATAATATTGGAGTAAACCAGGCATCTTACCAGGTTTCTCATAACCGGAGTATGGCCTTAAATTAGTCATTCTAACCTACTTATGTCTACATAATTCACCTTACACATAAACAAAGCCAACATCTCTAGCTACTCCATTGCAATACTCAAAGAATTCTTATTTGCTAAAAAAGAGGATAACATACCCCAAAATAATAAGGTTTATGTTTGAAGAAGCGCTCTGAGGCTGCATTCTTGCGGATGAAATGTGAGTCTTTTGTAGAGCTACAAGGTTTTTTGATTGCAATAAATCATCAAATCTGCAGAGAGGAAGTAAAAGTGATTTTGAATTAGGGAATTGTGCGAGACTTGACAGACTTCCAAATTAACAAGGGCTCGGCATTTGCTCCTCTTGTCTCACTAGAATGATTTTTCAATTTCCAAGGTGTACATGCAGCAGCGTCTTAAGAAACGATGAGAGACAGAACCAGGCATAGTGTCTGCTGCAGAGGTGGTGCTCCATCAAAGTTCCTTGTCACTCATGGGACAGATCTGCTTAAACAAATTTACAGAGAAACCCTAGTTTCTCTGTAAATTTCCGAAGTTTTGTGTTTGTATGAAAGACATGATTTCAGTTTTGGTTCCAAGTATCTATTACTCATAGTTCACAAGCTAATCCCCACCAGCCCTCTGCCCCTTATTACTAGCCTGTAGGATTTAGAAATCTTTGCAGACATCTCAATTTTAGGAGACCACTAGCTCCAACACTCTTTTAAGTCAGAAGAAAAAGTAAAAAAATGCCTTCAAGACTGGCATTTTCTTCCTTAAATCCATGACATTTCTTCCCAGCCTCTGAATGAGAGAATGTGAGCGACACAGAGAGGGGCCAACCAAATAAACCCCTCCTTGGGCCTGAAGCCACTAATCTGTAATTTAATTTCAAGCGGGTGTCTGGGCCATGAGGACACACAGCAAGGTCAAGGGCTACTGTACAGAGAGATCTGTGCATTTGGGCACAGCCTTGGGTTTGATCAACAGTCTCATCCAGCTTAGGAAGAGGACACATTATGTGTGTGTGTGTGTGTGTGTGTGTGTGTGTGTGCTGGGGGGGATGGTTCTGCACTCCTTCTACAAGTCAGACTTGCTGGGCCAATGCTGCAAGGTAGCTATTTCGCATGTGACAACAATCACAGAGGAAATTCATTACTCAAAACAAGTAAAATGTTTGGGATGACTGAGCATCTGCAAACAGAGAGGGATTAGCCCTAAAATAGGGCCGGGTAACTGTGAACAATTCAACATGTCAGGGTTGATCTGCATGTAAATGAAATATTTGTATTACTTTGACCATAATTCATGTTTTACTCATTATGTAGAATAGTCTAGTCGGCAGATAAATCAACTAATGGAAAAGTGAAAGGGTGAATCTGAGCAGCATGTCTAATCCTGTTGGCAAAGAAATGTCAGTAATAAACTGGACCTTGTTCTGCTTCAGTGACTACAAAGTGGACCTGGGAATGGGACCAATAATTACCAATGAGCAGGCAGTTTCACCATGTCTCTTTAATGTAAATAGGCACTGGATTATCTTACAGAAATGACTTTGGCATTCATGCATGGACATATGGCACTAGGACTTGCTCAAGTACCTGAAAAAAATACAACACAACAGCCTATGCAACTCCTTGCCCCCCTTCTGAATGGATAAAACATTCTAGACCAGCAGTGCAAAGTAGCTGAGATAGTCTGTGTTCATTAAAAACAATTTCTTACATATAAGGCTGTCAGGTCAGTGAGAGAATCGGGGTGTATCCCATGCACCATTTGCAGTTTGTTGGAGCTTAGCTGGCATTCAATTTCAATTCCCCCAAGTTATTGAATATAGGAGAACGGCACACAGTGACAGGTACAAGTTACTCCAGCGACAGACACTAATTAGCAAGTGCAGGAGTAATGGGAGAGCCAAGCTCCCTCTCTGGCAAAGAGACAGTGATGGCAGCCTAGGCAGGGTCATCTCTTAAGCGTCTCACTTCCTATTAGACAGGAGATCTCTGGCGCACGCCCTATCACAACCTATACAGAGTGATGTCAGGGGTAGTGAGAGGAGCCTGTCAAATCGAGTAGCTTTCCAATGGAGCTTCTCGTTTGCATATTGCATAGAATACTACCCCCTAACAGCACTCATTGACTGCCACGGTCCTCCTTCATTGACGGAAAGCGATGGGAGGGCAATATAGAATAATGGCATATGATGTGTTTATGTGTTTTGATGGAAACCCGAGGGAAAGTCTTAGAAAAAAAAAGATGATGGACTCATCTTCTGCTCAGTGAGGCTTTGACATTCTGTAGGGGACGCTGGAAATAGTCTCCAGGTTGATGGATAGGTGGAGTGGGATTACCCGCCAGACTCATCTCCTGCCCACCGTCTGGCCCTGACTCCTGGAAAAAGACACAAACACACAATACTTATAATGTCAGACTGTGGGGGAGACTATTAGATTTAAAAAATAATGAAACACTGCAGGACAGCCACAATAACCCACAGTTAACCCAACAACCAAAGCTAACCAAGTCCATTAAAAGATAATAAAATCTGGTCTCACATACAGATAATTTTAGATTTTTTAATTTTTAGATAGATAGATAGATAGATAGATAGACAGATGATCCCTGCTAGAGCAATTAATTCTTAATAATGAACAAATTTTGGTGGTGAAAGCAAGACAGCTGAATTAAAAGACAACCAAGTTCATTCGTCATCATTAAATAGACAATTATCCCAATGGCAAGGTGTGTTCCTTTTGATTAGGACGCTGCAGCTTTTAAGTCTTGCTCCATTTGGAGCTACTCTGTTCTGTATCAAGTGCACCCTTCTGAACTTATAATGTCTCTCCTCACTTGTAGTCCCCATAGACCCCACTGCTAGCACAGCAAAAGAAATTGTTCTCCCTGCATCATTAAACAGGTTGAATTAACTCGGGTGGAATTGAATTATGTCACACATGAAGCCCTCCTGCTTTAAGATTTAAAAAGCAATATAGCTGGCTATATGCTTGGAGGTTCAGTTTAGATACTAAACACAATTAGAATCAATCATCCATACCCGAACGCAACCAACAGACTTGGCACTCAGGATAGTTATTAATTAATTGTTGTTTTTTGGTGTGAATAGATCTCAGAGGGCTAAGCTAATAATCTGTGCTTTATGACATCTGGAAATCTGTTCATGCTCTGTGTTCCATAAAGGCCTTAGTTGTACTTGTCTAAAGCTGTCATGCCAATGAAGCTACTTTTGATTTTGATTTAACTTGAACGGCTGTGACCTCCTGCACACAGTAAGCAGATGTTGTATTCTCGTGTTAGGGATTGCACACTGCCTCTATCCTGTCATTTTATCACCAGAAATCTGAGAATAGTTAGAACTGTTCGTCAGCCTCCCTTACCTCTTAATCATCACTCATTATCATTCCTCTATTATATTTCCACATGACAGGCTGGTGTGATGTGGATGAATCCTAAATGAAACCCTAAGGGACTAGCTAGCAGCTTCAAAATGTCAAAACAAGACCGATACAGTTATAAACAAAGTCACTCTAAAGGCTGGCAATCTCTGCACGTTCCAAAGCTCGTTGCAGGAATATATGTTTTAAAGAGCAGCGCTGCCTTTCATGCTGCACTTTGGCTTCCAGTTGCTCCCTCTCAGAGGGCAATCCAGCATGCCTCCTAATCCATCACCCAAATGAACACAACACAATATTTTCACACCTGCGTGCTCTCGCCGGATTCAAATCTACTTCTAGGTTCACCTCAGTAGGTGCAAGGACACTGACTTCAAAGGAGGGGTCAGCGTGTTGAGTCCAGACAACAGGACTGAAAGACCCCTGCCTTCAACAAGATGTCAGGCACTGAATGAACATCTTCAGCAGGGTAATTCAAAATCAGATGGCCAACCTGATAGGATATATTCTGAGATTATTAGCACTGACAGTCAAAATCCAACTCCAACTTAAGTGTTTAACGCACAACTTCCCTCAATCTGAGAATCCAAAGCAGCCATGGCAGAACAGAACCATTCCTCGCGTTACACCCCAGGTTGACGGACAGATTCATTTACAGCAGGTACAGGAGATTGCACACTAATTTACTTGTGTGTATAGGAGATTGTTCACTTAAAAGATACAGCGGCACAGTGGATTCATTCTAATGAACCACTGTAAATCCACACTGTGCTCATTTCTTTTCTCATTTGCATTGAAATGGAAGTGCCATATTCCATTCTCCCCCTTAGTAACTTCCCCTTTTTTAATTATATATTTGTAAAGCGTCGCATTGAAAACTGCAGGCCTGCTGTTTTTCGACATTGACAGAAACGACAACAATCGAAGCAACTATCAAAGACAAACCCCAGATGAGGGACTAAGAAAGTGAATGCCTGGGAATAACCTTGGAGAAGTATTCCGGATAATGAGGCAGCGGTAGACCTTTGTCATTCTTAAAGACCGTGATCAAAAATGGACACCATGGAAATGTCTCAGTACAGAAAAGGATCATTATAAAATGCAGTTATTCACACACATATGCAGTGCAGGTCCTCTCACTTGGATACATTAACATTTCAGCAAATGGCTAACAAAGCGGTCCCTCACTTGTAATTCAGGTAGATCAGGAAGTAGTAAAAACAATGATCACTGTGAATGATGCAGAGAATAGAGAAGGTAGTGAAGCTATCTGCTTCACTACCTAGTGACAATAACAATGAGCTATAGAGTGAGGTGTCTGGCAGGTCACACTCCTACTTTGTTGTCTTTTCCCTCCAGCCCCATACATCATACACTAAAAATCTTGTACCTGGATCCACCTTCTCTCCATTTTCTATGGTTGAGGTTACCTGCCAGCCCCCCCAAACCATCCTGCAGCCCCCCTGGTGTTAATTATAAGACTTTTTTCCCCTGGAGCCAGGGCGGGACGTGGAAGTGCATTAATCTTGATTCTTCACTCCGGTGCAAAGGATCGTTTGAAGAGACTCCTGTGGTAAGCCCCAAAGGCGAGGTGACTCAGTGCCAGGAGAAGGGTAGCAGGAGGAGGGAGGGGGAAAAAAAAGTCACAGTTTGTTCTGTGCTTACACTGGGAAGCCGGCCACCTAACCAGGCATGTAAATCATTCACTCTTTACCACTCCTACTCTCAATATCTTAATCTTGGCTGAATATTTAGAGTTGCACATGATGACACACCAAGTGACTGTCTGCCATCTGTGTTGTGATTTGTTCAGTTATTCTCTGATGCAGCATGGAGGTCATATGTCTACTTATGAGTCCATATGACCGGCGCTGAGAAATGGCTGAAGGAGTGTAGACCATGGAAATATTGATTCTGCCCCACTTCTGTGCTTCCAGCCCATTCAATCTCTGTTCTCTAGACCTTAGCAATAATGCACAGTACTGCACTAATATGTAGACCAGGGGGCTCAAACAAAGTGTCATAAAGGATCATGAGTCTGAGTGAAGGTGTGCTAAGCAGTGAAATCATCTGCTGTAGTGTTTGGCTGGAACAAAAACCTGCACACTCTTGACCCTCTATAGCACATGGTTTGAGACCCCTGATGCACACTGTCACGCCCCTGGCTAGCACCTGGCTCTCTCTCTCACACACACACTAGTTTAGTTACAGATAGATTGCTGGCAGGTGTGTGTAATGATTGCCACTGTGGCTGACTGGCTCTAGGGATCTGATCCAGGAGAATAACAAGGCATTCACCTCCAGGGTCTCATATTGCATGCCATTTAAAGTCAGAGGTCAGAAATTCCGATTTCCTACCAGGTATAATGCAACGGGACATCCCTTCAAGTCAATGTAGGAAACTCTGGCAAGTTTCCTGAGATACAGCTAGCTGACGCCACATCAGTATCATGGCATATGCTACACAGTAATATTTATAGAAGATTTATAATCCTCAAAATACACTTCAGTAGCATTTTCAGCATTACTTTATCCAAACAACTGCATGGTAAATGGTTAAATTATTTCTACAGTTGTTAACAGTATATGCTAACTAGTTAGCTAACATTACAAAATACACTTGACATGGTATTAGCATTGGATCAGGAGCCATAATTTACATTGGACAGTCAATCTCGAGGCTGTCAATGTTTCTTCCCCAGTTTAATTAAGCTGGACCACTGGATCACATTGAGGTCGTAATTATCATCAGCTGTGAATTTATGACTTTCCACTGAATGGAGTGGAGCGTCTCTCTTCTTCAGCCACTGACAACCATGCACCTTTTTGTTTCTTTTTATATTACACAACCCATATTACACTATGTTTACATTCAAGTATCCATATACACTGTCAATGATGGCTTTCTATTTAAGATGTTATTTTAATGCTATAATACATATAACAACACACGCTTCATTGTGAAAAACCTTGCATCCTTCAAGCTATGGCAATAATGGCATACACAAACTGAGGCAGTGTAAAAACAAACCCATTTTCCTGGAAAATTTAATGATTTGTGGATTTTATGCCATAACTATCACCATTCTAACCTAGTTTCAGTCCTTGATTCTAGCCATGCTGGCTTAAATTTTCTCAGCAAAGTGAATATTATTTCACAGTTTATGTCAGACTAGTAGCCTGAAAATAGGGGTGACTAAGGAAATGTAAATGGTGTTGCATCAATACAGGGAATTTGACCCTTTAGCTCAATTCACCTTACTGTTTGCCACTCAGAGCTGACTCGCACTGATATTTTCATTAACTAAATTGTAATTTTGCCAATAAATTTAAATCAGACTTGCCAGTTGCAATGAATGTGCAGGACTTGAGGTGACTGATGCAGAGACATATTGGCTGACAAGTTTCACAGCCCATGCTGACATGTTACAACAACTTTCTATGGCTGCTTGTGTAAGCAGTGGGGCATAAAGTATGACTGCATAAATCAAGAGAAGTGTGACAAATACTTGTCCAGAATATCATGAGCAAATTATTCTGAATTCAGTGAAAAGCATCAAATAATAATAATCGTAGGTATTGCAGTAGCCTTCACACACAGATCATTCAAGATGTTTGCTAACCCAAGCAAAAGAGAGTGGGATTGTAATAATTTCTGACTGCTTTTTAAGACAGCATCAGGTTGAATTTCCCCACCAATCAGCGGTCTCTAACAAGACTCACAGACTCATTCATTTGAACAGTCAAATCTGATATTTTATTTGAGAGAGGAAAAAAATTCCCCCCAAAATATTCTGAAGCCAGTATTATCACACAGCTTTCAATGGCATCGTTTCTATGCCCCTGATTTTGAATGACTCCCTCTCCAGTTGTTTGGTCCTCTTTTTCTCATTAGTTAATCTTCTTCCATAGTGAAAAAGCACTGAGCCAGTTAGTCAGCACGGGGATCCATGCATGTTTAAGCTGCCTCTTCCATCAGACCATGTGCATGTTCTCCTGCAGTTTTGTGATACAGTGTTCACGCTTCTGAAAGCTACACATAAAAGTCATCTCGCTGTTCAATAAGCAACACATTTTGCATATTCCCATCACAGTGAGCCATCTCCACAGTATTTAGGTTTGTGCCATCTGTAATTCTCTTGATATGCTGAACATATTCCCTTTGATAGCCCTACACTGTAAACAACAGCCTGGGATTAATTAAGTCTTGCATTGTTTCAGACAAAATCATGCTAGCCCCTTCTTGTAGCAACATCCAAAAAGGTATAAACAACTGCATTACTCCCTTGAATTGTAGGCTGCTGTGGACTGACATCATGTAACCAAAAGAGAGGAGCAGCACTGTGGCAGTTCAGGGGAAAATGGGCAGTTAGGGGAACTGACAGTGACAACCCTGAGTGGAGCAGAAGCCCTGACCTGGTGACCACACACAGCTCTAATCACGCCATCACCATGGAGCTATAAGCATCAGCGCAGAGCATACATTTGCTGCATAAAGCCTGCTGCAATGTCCCAGCTGTTCCCACGTGCGCATGTCCGCGTGTGTAAAGATATTACCAGTTGTTTACCATGAAGATCATAGGCCCAGTGCAGTCTTTTGCTCATTAAATTTTATTTTTCATTGCACTATTTGATGTCTATACTTTTGGTGCATGGAGCCCAGCGAAATGTTCCAATTGCCCCCATGGCTATGCGTGTGTATGTGTGTGTGTGTGTGAGAGAGAGAGAGAGAGAGAGTGTGTGTAGTGATAACATCTATTTTTTATCAGGATAATCTGTTTATAAAAAAGTGGAAACCGAGCATTGTTTTGCTTGTTATGTTGCATCTTTCACTGTGCTTTTTTAGTGTCTATACATTAGCTGCATGTCTCAGCATCATAATATCCCAGGTGTCCTCAAGGCTTATGTGTGTGTGTGTGGTGTGTACGCATATGATGCATGTATACAGTCTGTGTGTGTATGTGTGTGTGTGTGTGTGTGTGTGTGTGTGTGTGTGTGTGTGTGTGTGTGTGTGTGTTTTTCAGCACCATCGCAGCATTAATCTCATACACAGTCTCTCATCTGCATTATGAGTAATCTATGGTAGTTAATTGAGCCTAGAGGCAGTTGGTTTCAATGAAGGCTCCTGTACTTCTCTGGCAAAAATAAGAGAGAAAGAGCTCTCTGGAGAAGCCGGCTCTCTTTTGAGAGGCAAACAGAGCAGAACTCGTGCTGTGTTCATTAGCTGTCATTGATCAGTGATTCAGTCCCTGTGCACCCCCCTGCCACAGCTCAGATATTACCAGTTTCGTGTCATAAAAATCATTATAAAGGTAAAAAAAAATGGAGCCAGCGCAGCATTTTCCTTGTTATTTTTTATTTTTTACTGCACTATTTTGATGTGTACGGATGTTCTCCAAGATTCTAAACAGTATGGCGAGATTGCTACGCAGCACATCTGTCCAATCCATAGGCTGCTGATATCAATATGAGGTACTATTTTAGCAGATTCGGTTATTGGCTTTCCCCAGTGGTCATCATTGCTGCAGCCTATATGCCAGCAGAGATGTACTGTAGAATGAGGCTGCGGGGTATAAAAATGCTGATAAACGGCTGAGACAAAAACATAAATAATGCAGAAATCAGAGATATGGGAACAGTGAGTCAGAATGAGATTTCACTCCACGACAGCCCGCCCCTCCCCAGAGAGCGTCCAGCGTAAGTGTTCTGTCTGACATCATCAGCATCCACCGGGTCTCGCCCCGCACACGCAGCAGTGAGGAACCTGAGGAGCTCCTCTCCGTCTCTCCCAGTCCTTCATTCCTCTCCGCCATGAACTCAAAAGGTCAGCGCCTCACCAGGGAAAGCTCACGCCACATGCTGGCTTCTCATCCTCTCTCCCAGAACTGGCTGCGGCATGGCTTTAAAATACACTTGGAAGGGTTTTCCATTTTTATATCTCACTCTATTTTGCCCCTTGTTATCTTCTTCATCCTTTGAGAAAGGGCTGCTCAAAGTGATATGCTGTCTCTACTTACTAAAACATGACAGACTAAACCTTCAGCCGGGGCAGGGAAAAACATTACAATGAGATATATTCTTGGAGTGACAGTCCAGAGTTTAAGTGAATATATAGGAGTGAATTAAATCAATATTTCACAACTTTAGTGGAGGAGTGTGGAAAGGGCCATTATCTTGCACTAATTGTACCTATAGGGCCTGTCCTTTTAGACATATTAATAACTGCTCTCTCATTGGAATTCATTGCTGGTCCTCAGGTAGATGACTGGGACTATCTGTCGGTCTTCATTTTGTCGAATTTTCTTTATTCCCTTTGTGGCTGCCTTTGAATATTCATTCTCTTCTCATTTACTGCTATCACTTGCTAGGCCAAGGTTCTGCACAATCCCATTCCTTGTTGCCTCTTTGCCCATAATAAAAAAATATAAATAAATGTAATGCGAGTATAATCATGAATACAGGTCTGGCGACCGCAGAGGCTAGATTTTCACCCAATAAGTCTGATTTCAGTTTTACATTCTGACCTGATGTTCATGGTTTTCATTCTTTATTTCAGTTGAGTAACAAAGTAATTTGTTAATCTAATGTGATGCATTCAAAAGGACTGCTTTATAAATTTGGGCTCTGAAACACAAAGCTCATAAATCTCCCTTCAAGATGCAAATAGCAAATTGTAACTGTAGAGTTGTAGTTTGATGTTTGCATATGGCAAAGTTATAGGATAATTCAAGTTATTTTCAACCTACAAATTTTGAACACAAATCGTCATCATGGCAAAATAAGGAAGGAAAGGTAAGGAAAATAAGACCCCGACTGATAAAATCCCGGAATTCCCCTTTACACCAGAAAATGATCAGTCAGGAGCAAGCAACAATGTTTCAGACTTTGTGCCAGGGTCAGTTCACTTTAAATTCATTTAATTCAAACTGTCAACAAAAACTGTGATTAATTTGCTGCTAATAAAGCATTTCCCAATTATTTCTTGAAGGGTTAGATATGACAACCTTTTCGAGTAAAGTTTTTCTTCTAAATTTTAATTTTCCACAAACTGAAGATGCTGATTTAAATGTGTGAGCTGAAAGAGAATTAATCCCAGCCCTGAAACATGCCTAATCAGATGTCCATCGGGAAGCTATGCCTTCCTGAAAACTTTTCCTCAAATATGGAGTACAGACCCTGCTACAAATCTAATCAAGGGGTGCTATACCCTCCTCCCATGGGAGGGGAACAGGGCAGAGGCAACAGCGACTGACAGCATGCTCACAGACATTACAGACCTTTTTCACAGCAGCCATTTTGACATGAAATAGTAGGGTAAACACAGGTGTTACTAATGACATTAATTGTGTTTCTGTTCCATTTAGATCTAACAGAGCCAGGGTCCTGCTATCGTTAATACTGGCTCACTGGAAAGACTCTGCTACACTTAAATGGAACAGAACTGCAATTAATGTCATTAGTGACACCTGTGTTTACCTGCTGTTTCATGTCCAAATGGCTGCTGTGAAAAATGTCTATTGCGCTTTCCTAGATGTATGACATGCCGAAGCGCTCCTGTTGGCGTTCACTGCACACTTTTACTATTGTCTGAGTTTCTAGAATCCCTCACATCTGAGTCTCCGGAAGAATCAGAGAACATTTACGACAACACACAGCGAGGCTGAGCCACTCACAAAGCAGTGTGCACAGTACACAAAATATTGAATGTGCTGCAGATAGCAATGCTAGCACTGAAAAAAATAAAAGCTTAAGTTGATAAAAAAAGTCACAAACCAGCACCTACATTGTCAAGGCAAAGGTTTATGAAAACAAAATGCTCCCTGACACTAAAAGAAGTTAATCAAATGCAATGCCTTACGTTATTAAATAAGATAAGCTGCACTCTGCATAAATGAGCTAATCGATACCAAAACTGCCACACAAATATTAGAATAATTGATCCAGAGTGATTCAGCAGCAGAGAGGTCTGGGGGCTTGCAGGATATTAGCTAGCAATAACCGTGACAGTGAAGGTCAGTGGATACTATAGTAATGACAAATGTCCTCCCTTTGACTCCTACTGGCTGGACTTTATTTTGGCTAGTTACAGGAAATTACTTTCTGCGCCCTCCATCATCTTATACTCACTCTGCATGCTACGGCTTTATGGCAAGGTCCAATCAGGGTATAATAAAAACAAGCTGTAACTGTCCAACCCTGTAATAAAGAGATATTCACACCGCTGACACCAAAGTGCTGCTTATTACAGTAAGAAAATCAATGGCACAGTGAAATATAGATACAGCAAGGGTGCATACTCTCTGTTGAAATGAGCTAGCAGTGAAGTGAGTGTGACTAAACCCAGCTTTCTTTCCTCTACCTACTCTTGAGTAGATGTGTGTACGTACAGTACAAACACATAGACACACACAGACAGAGTCAAATCCCTTCTGCTTATGAGGTGCTGCGAAGCCTAAGGATGCAGAGACTTAAAGTACAGTGGTTCCTTATTAGCAGACAAAATTGTGAACGCTGCTGAACAGAGGGAAACAATCATCGGCTGACTAACAGCTGTGTGTATCGAATTGTGTCTCATTTTCCGAGATAAGAGGGGCCAGCTACACACTGTGCTGCTATCACTCCAGTGCCATGGTGACAAAAAAAAAGAAAAATTTCAATATCTGTCAAATCAAAATTGATGGAGTGCCTCTAAAATGCCTCCTAAAATATCCACCCTCAAATATCAAAACATCTTTGTCACAGTAAACAGGGAAAATATAGATTTTTTTCGCCCCCAGAAAAAGCAATGACAACAAAAAAATTTGCCCTCTGTTGTTACAGTACTGTACTGTAGCTTTCCCAAAATAGCTCTGAGGTTCTAGGCTTCCCTGGCCTGTGTGCTGCAGAGGTCCCTCTGCTGGGCCCGAGGAGGGAGATGGAGCTTGTCACAGCCAGACTATGCTTGAGCGAGCGTAAGGGCCAGCCCGGGGAGCATCCTATTTCTCTCCCCAAGGGCCTTGGGGTCCAACACTGACAGCACCCAGGCTCCCATCACTACAGGAGATAGATGAAGCCTCACTGCCTACCACTGTATTACTGCTGCTGTCCCTGGTTCAGGTCACCCCTGCTGCTACAGCGGAGTCATCAAAAACGAGGCAACACAGCCATACAGTCATCTCACATGGGTGTTTCTAAATGGGATACTGGGGAATGAAGTATGGCGGCTAATACAGAAAAGAATATGACACACACACACACACAAAAACAAACAGTTGCTACTGCAGTTACTACTGCAGTGACCACATTCAAAGCACGCAAACCCTGTATCTGGCATATCCCACAGTGCCTTGTGCATCGTGCAGCAATAATGGTTAAACATTGTTGGGTAGCTTTGTAAATCTAATCTAATTCTGTGCTTTAAAGCATCGGCTTTAATTGGGGAATAGGCAACATATGATAGGCATTTACAAACAGCTTAAAATTATAAAAAGCTTAAAAAATATTGTATATCAAATATTTATGGTTTCAAACCCTCTAAATTTACAGGCAATAGCAAGTTATAATTTAAAGAAGGGTTGGCTTCTCTATGTGAAGTGGCAGCGGATGTGTTAGCAATATTAGCCAGTTAATTCCATAAGACTATTTTTGTAAATATGCGGCACTGTCTTGATAGTTGACGTTGCCAAGGCGACACTGAATACACAAACTATAGTTTACACACAAAATGTACTAAAACAAAAAGCCAAAACACAAAAGCATACACGGAAGAACAGACACACGAACAACTTCACACTTTAAATGTTTACAATTAATTAGACTTTTACTGGGGTTTCACGAGCAGACCAGGGCATTCATGTCGGCATGCCATGTAACATGAAACAGGTTTGTCATGGCAACCGGTGACCCTGTGATTCCTGAAATCAAAATGTCAAGACTCCCCGCACTCCTGATTGTCCGCTGAATTAACGCAGCCCAGCCTCATTACAGCACCACTTACCCAGAGGCTCTGGAGACCTTGTGTACTTAGGAATATTACTGATGAAAACACTTGGCAATTGTGAGGAGGAGAAATAAAGACACACGAGCATTGTAACACAAGAAGACACACATATGCACACACACACATTCAAATAATGCTCACCTTTTTCTCCCTTTGGCTTTAGCTCTTCAGTGGTGTCATGGCTGAAGGAAAGAGAATGAGATGAATACGTAA
>OMKZ01033227.1:26077-61290 GCA_900302535.1 Neoniphon sammara | reverse complement strand
TTCTCAGCTGGTAATCCAGTAATGTAACTAATTAGTTTTTAATGGCAGTAACTTTGTAACTTAACAAATTACTTTGAAAAGTAACTTTACCCAACACTGGTACTGAACTAACTGATAGGGAACTACAGTTATTATCAGACATCCACATAGGAACTGTAAAGGAAAACATATTTTTGGAGGTCTTAACGTATGTCTAGGTGTTGTTTGACCTAGACGATGATAATTCCAGGCATTAGCTCCACATAAATGTGCATGTGTTGAACTCCCGATATTTTAGGCCCTAAAACAACAATCCTCTATGTTCTTTGGTGAAGATCAAAGTGGGTCAGAGTCACTGGATGTTTTGTAGTGTTGTACTTTATTTTGCTTCTGTGTAATCAGTTTGATTTGATAACTGCTCCTCCCAACCTCTCACACTCCCTCCACATTGCTGCTGTCTCCACCCAGTGTTTTGCTATTTTCAAACCAGTAGGGTAGGCAGAGCAGGACTGAAACTGGGGTTTCCATCATATTTAAAGCCCATTTGTTTGGCTGGTTTCCAAATTTTATTGTATTACATTTATATATATATTTATATCTATCTATATATATCTTTCAGGACTTTCAGGACAGATGGAAAGACAGGAAAGGCCCAATGATGACAACTCATGTTCTGTGAACACCATTCTGTACCTTGTGATTTATTTTCCTATATCCTGGGGTTCGCGGGGAACTTTGCCAAGCTCTAGGTTATGTTTGGTTTCCATACAACTAAGTCACAAGCACGTGCTTGATGGTGTGAGAAGAACCTGTTTTGTGTAACACTATACTGTTAGCGGGTCCTGCTCTTTTCTCTGCCTGGGCCTCTGGCCAACAGACGGATTAACACACTGACAAGCCTCGGTACATCTTTTACACTCACAGCCTTGACCTTTCACCTGCCAGGGGATCCAGTAAAATTCCAGAGTTGGGTCTAACTCCTTTTAAAACAAAGACTTTGCTCTGTATAGCATCTTTTGTTTAGCTCCCAGACTTTGAAGAAGTGCGGTCACAACTCATCATGTGTAATGAGAGAGATGGCAGAAGAGCCATTGGAAATATTCTGGTGCAACTTTTCCAGCTAAGAGAATCTGAATGACTGGAAGCAACAAATGCTGGGTTACTAGTTATGGCTCCATTCAGCTCTCTCCATCACAGGCCATAAACCGTCTAATTTATTCTGTGCAGTTTCAGTACCAAGAATTCACCAATGAAGAATCCAAGAGCAATAATAATGCTTTTGTCTGGAGGTTCGCTGCAAGCAGAGAGAAAGTGAGAAAGCCAAAGAAGAAGGCTGGGAACCAGTAGGTCATTGAGCTCAGCTTACACATCTTGTTCCCACAATACTTTGGCTGCCTCCCAAATCACAACATTTTGCTCCATAGACAATGAAGGGGAAAAGTGAGTAAGCTATTATTCTTAACTTAAAATTTCAACCAGCTTCCATGATCTGATACTTTAATTCTGCAATCACAGGACCAACATGCCTCAACTGTATAAACACACATGCAGAGCCACCTCCTGAGACCTCAATGCAAAGAATCCTCTGAGATTTCCCAGGAGCCACTGACTGGGAACATAGTTGCCTGCACAAAGTCGAGGATGAGCATGAGCTAATTGTCTCTGTTTATATCTTTTTATTCCCACAAGGTTATTGTTTATAGATTGAGAGGGAAGCAATAATAAATTAGTTTCGTACAAATGCAGACCATTGAATTTTTAGCATGTGTCCCCTATTTATTGAGCAGCCATTAGAGGGGAGTATAATGCATTATCAGTTGCTTGTTGCTTGCAGCACTTAAGTGTTTAATGTTGTAGAACTGTGAAATTGACAAAATATAGAGACTGGCATTGATATAAAAGGTATGGTAAAAATGCTAGTAGGCTAATAAGAAAATACAAACCTGCCCCTGTGAAGGGGGTGGAAGGCATTTCCAGTTAATTTAGCACTAGCCTGGTTTGAAAAGTAATAGCCATAGGTTAGCGAACAGCAAAATTTCCATCCTTTCTGCTAACATAAGTAATTCTGAGGGATCGCCTACATCCAGTTTTCTTCCATGGTGGCTGTGGCGTAGATCTTTAAACCTCAAGGTGAGATATATTGGAGCTGTTATTGGTGACTGTTCCGGGTGCCACCATCATGAAAAGGAAAAGCCGAGATGAGTTGCATCATGCAAATAGCGGTTAGCAGTAACCTTCTCTATCTATATGAGTGGAACAAAAACACATCGCATGGTTATAAAGCCGTAATCATTAAGGCACAAGTTTACACAAGTTGCTCATTGACCTGACTTTCCCATGGGCAGGAATGCTTCGGCGCTTTGTGTGCTCATACCAGAGATTTATTGCAGATCCACTACACATATTGCCACATATGGAGCAGGTTAGACTGAGGTGGGGTCTGAGTAGGCGGATCACGCAATGCACTTTCATAATTGGTGTGTGCCAGTGCAGATTTTCACACACACGTGCAGACACCATCTGTATTTGCTGTAAGAAGTGATGTAATAGTAAATAAAACCATGAATAAACCTTTGGCTCTTGTTGGTGGTAGTCATAAGGCAACCATGTAAACAAACATAATAATCAGCTGTGTTCTCACAAAAGTTTCATTTAATCTTTTCTCCTGTAAGGATTCTAAAGAATTTAAACCATTAAAATTGTCAGCCCAAAAAGTAGGGTAATCTATTCCGCAAATACAAAAGGTGAGCAAACTGAGGTTCAGTGGGTTTACCCTCCACTACATCCCTGTTTGTCTGACGTAAAGCGAGGCAGCTGTTCTTATCCTCAAGTGAGAGCAATGAGAGCGGGCAGAGGCTCCCAAAAATAAACAGGCTCTCTCTGCGGCCCTGGGGCTGGGTCAGGGTCACCCACCATGGTGCTCACACACTCGGGCTCTCCCTGCTCACTCATAGATCTCTTCCAAACAAAGCCCCTCACTTCACAAGCTGAAAAGCTTTTCGACTTCAAAGTACGCAAAACTGATTTATTAGGAAAGATATCTGCAGCAAAGTTTTAAAAACTATAAGTGTACATTTAGAAAACATGTACAGTGTATTTCTGTTTGCATGGGCACTAATGCTGGTCGTCCATTCTGTTATTTTGCATTATTTCTCAGTTCCTGTATCTCCTCACTGTATGCTAACATTAGAAAATACATCAAAATACTTGAGACGGCTGAATTCTCAAGATGAAGAGGCTCTCCATAGACAGTATCAGTAATATATAGTAGTTCAGTACATTTGAATGCTTAAGAAAGTTTAAAAAACATATTTTAATGTGTATTTGCCCAGCTCTCAGTCCTCCTCAGGAGTAAGACAAACTTGTTTTCAAGTTCAGTTATTTTTGGAAAGGATTTTCAGAATGAATGCAATAGCCTCTTATTCCCAGGAACTAGTCCTGGCAAACCCTAGCTGGTGAAGTCTTTGTCTCATTCTCGGCTCAGGCTGCACAGACGCCTCACTGGACCATGGCTAATGAACACAGCCATTTACTGCGCTCCAAGTTCTGAGTTGAGAAAAATGCCTGCTCAAGGGATTGGCCCTGAGCAGAAAAACATCACATGTTCTATTATATGATTCACAGGCTATTGGTGTTTGATTAAAGAGGCGTGCCTGTCGAGTGCTACAATAGTCTGTAATTTTCAAGTTCATCTCTACCAGAACTCATTCTCATTTCACCAGTGACAGTGGATGTTCTGTAGTCTATTTTGACAAGGAAAATGTACAGTGTTCACCGAAAAAAAGACTAACAGCCAGATGATTGATGAAAAAATTGCTATTTCAACAGTAATTAAATCAATTACAGAAAGAATTTTCCTATTATAACACTAAAAACAATATTGTGTATAAAGTAAATATAATTTTAAGGATTACTTTTAAAATGTAATTATTCATACACTATTGACTAGCTGCTTATTATTGTATGCTGTTACAGAATTCATTTTTTTACTAAGACTCAAAATCGGAGGATTTGGATCAGGAGTGCTTTTGCTGACAACATTAATAGATTTTAAAGACAGTTCATTTGTTTTCACAGCCTTTAATTTCAATATTTCCATTATTATCATTATTTGAAGCTTTGTAAAATACTGTTTGGATGTATGGTAAACGGGCTGCAATTTCATAGCACTTTTATAGTCTACCGACCATTCAAAGCGCTTTACAACATATGCTTCACATTCACCCATTCACACACACATCCACACACTGATGGCGGAGGCTGCCATGCAAGGCGCCAACCAGCTCATCAGGAGCAGTTAGGGGTTCAGTGTCTTGCTCAAGGACACTTCGACACGCTCTCTGGAGGAGCCAGGGATCAAACTAGGAACCCTCTGACAACTAGACAACCCACTTTACCTCCTGGGCCATGCCGCCCCATAAATCATGTAATTGAGTATTTCCACAGGTAATGTTTTTGTTTTGTTTTTCAGAAGTATCTGTAAATAGATTATCATGAACTGTTTTTATGACAGGAGTTGTAGTAACATTTTTTTAACATGATTACTGTTATGTCTTCACACGTAATCCATGAATGTTGCTGCATAGTTGAGTATTTAACCCATAAAATAATTCTAGATTAGGAACAATCTAAATGTGAATACTTGCCCGTTTCATGTGCATTCATACAACAGTGGCAGGTTGCAAGTTAAAAGCTTTATTTTTTTCCTATGGTGCTCAGTTGGCGTAAATTTATAGTGGTCCCTTAATTATATGGTGGCTAACTATAGATTCCAACAGTGATTGCAGTAAGGAGACTTTAAGGGCTCTGTGGCTCCTCTTATAATCTCAAATTACTGCCAATTTGAATATTGTTTTAAAATGGGTAGTTTTTCATCCAGCTGTAATTAGCACAGGCTAGCAGGAGGAGAGGAGGGAATGGTAATCTGCATGCAAGGAGCTTTATATCCCCTTTCTTTCCAGCTAAGGCAGGAGGCTTCCACCACAGGGACCATGAGTCCCCAAGGGCAGGAGGCCTGTGTGAGCGTGTGGCCTGCCATCAGCCAGTAGCTCTGGGGACAGCTGTGTCATGCTGTGGTGCTTGGCTCCGTGCCCCGAGACAGCAGTTGCCATAAACAAACAGTGCTGAAAAGCCACTGGCCCGGTCCCCAGCTCTTTCAAGACAGCGTAGAGAGCCCACTGGCCTGGGCCCAGCTTACTCCATTAAGTTAGAATGGATGGTGACCAGCACTCTGTAGAGTTCAGCTGGTAAAAAGGAGCTGTTGGCCCAGTAATAAACGAGCTGAATGGGCATGACAGGGTGATTTCTAGACCCCTTGTAGCGTTCCTCCCACCTTACTTTTCCAAATTAAGCTTGGTGTGTCACTGCTGTGTTCACACAATAACACAAGCTTGGGAGCCGATCAATGCAACTTCAGTTTGCTACTGGTGGCCACTGAGCAGTTCCACTGTCACTCTGTTGAGTTACCCTGCATTCATATGCTATCGAATAAAATAAATAAATAAATAAATAAAAATACATGCAAACACCAGTCGATGAAATCAGACAGTCGGAGGAAATTTTCAAGTTTCCCACACAAAAATAACATTTAATCTTCTCTTTAATCTTTTCAAATGTAAATTTTTGACAGTTTGAGCTCCACATATGAATGCTCATACTGCCCCATTGAACTGGGATGCCAGGAGACAGAGGAGATTATGGCAAACTGGGTACATCACATAGAAACTATCTGGATGGATAAATGGCACTAAGGTAAGTGGGGAAATATCTTTTTTTTTTTATTCTGATTGAACTGATCCTTTAAATGAGCTTGTTCAGCTTCAAGACGTGCGTGCTTGGTTTTTTGTTTGGCTAATGAGTTTGATTTTCCAACAGAATTGCATGTTAGAGTTAGGGTTCACAGCACATGAATGCACAGTTAGAGTCTGAGCCCTAAGTCTTGGTGTTATGGCATTATGAAATAGGTGTTGAATTTACCTTATCCAAGTAAAGCCCAAAGGAGTTGATACAGTCATGGCTGAGTTCATCCTCTTTGTGCTCTGGGATTTTGGATGGCTCATGTTTGCAGATAATATCTTGACCATTCTTCCTCCCACAGCTTTTCCCCTAGACAGTATTTAGTGCTCACCCACACCTCTGCACTGAAACAGTGTTATTATGTCTCCCACTCAATAAAACTAAGAGCAATTCAGGAGGGAGAGCTTGATCGCTTTTAGTGTGTCACAGCCTACTTTGATGCATTTATCCTAAATATTTTAGAATATGATATTCCTTCCACTTCAAACATCACATATTTACCTGCTATTTGATTTCTGTTTGAGTAGAATTTCCAAAGTAAACCCGAACTGTATGCATGCAAAAATGAGAAAATCCTCAACGTTTTGTCCTTCATGAGCTGAAGTTCATTTAAACAGAGCCTTTTGTGAATATTAAGTGTGAATGCAGTTACAGTTATGAATACATAGTTTTAGAGGCAATAACAGACTTACAAAGTGAGAAAAAGAGAAGGCCATTTTCTCATTTTTATGCAACATAGAAACATGACACATAAGTTCTAGTGCAATACATTAAATTCAATTCCCTTTAAAATGTTTATTTATTCTCAAAAGACATTGAGGTATACAGGTAATTGCTAAAGTGAAGAAGACACTTGAATAAATGAAGGATACAAAGTATATGAAAAGCAAGTGGGATGGATTTTCCTTGCATGCACCACTTAGGTTGCAAGGTAAAATGCCAGCAATTATTAATGCGCCTCTCCATCTTGGTGACGCTTCAGGGATAAAAAAAACTCCAGACCACAGGACACAAGAGGTCACCATCGCAAGGCCGTCACAGTCACTCGATCTCGGCTGAGAGATCCTTGAGCAGTGCCTGAGGCGGTGATTTACAGCATCGTGATCAAAGCAACAAATAATAGAATTTATTTTGTGAACCTGCTGCCACGTGCTTCCCAAAGACTTCCAGCTCCAAAGTCAAATAAATGAAAACACTGAATCTGTCCAGTGGCTTGTGGAACCCCAATCCCCTGTAAGAACACTTCATATTGATTTATTTTGACAATTACCTTCCTATAAACAGTCATTTTGCATGCTAAGCTAGTAACATTCAACCAGCGCTGATTGTATTTAAGCATATCAAACTTGATTCATTTATCAAAAGTAAATACAAATACAAATAAAAACAATAACCATGGTCTGAACCCAGAGGATTCTCTCGTATTATATTTAATGTCAGTAATAGCTTGTCCTCTAAATGGAAGAGTAAAGATGTATTTTTAGTTGGAATTGCTATATATTGGTAAAAATTTGCTGCTGAAATGTTTACAAATCTATAAATTCTCAAATTCACAGTCAAAGTCTGTCATTCTGCACAGGATGTACTTCCACTGCCGATCCCTGAAACAAAGAACACAAACTCCTGTCATTTCAACAATCATTAATTATTGCATTTTTAATTTATTCTCTCTGATTTTTCATTTGGTCTGCCAGTAAATTGTTGTCCCAGAGGCCCCACACTCTGCTGCCTCATTATCAGCCAGGAAAACTAGATGATTTCATCAGTTTTGGGACAGGTTTGATGTCTTTAGATCCAAACCACTGCCTCATAGAATCAGAATTTATTACGAAAGAAACACTTAGACTGTTGTCAGCAAACCTTAGCACTCCGCTGAAGGTGGTCTGGGCACCTCTGATGAAATAGCCATAACTTGGGATAACCATTTCACCTTCTTCTTTGTAGTACTCAGGCACATCACTGGTCTTCCTGTAAAAGACAACATACCAATCATTTAATTATTTAATTTTCTAGTGAGAGGGCCATCAATATTCTTAAGATGTCCATGGTTTTGTGGGAACATACATGCAGGAATAGGGACAGCGGCGTTTGTAGCGGCAGCAGTAGAACTGCCATTCCCGGTCAAGAACGGATTCAAAGTACTTGCTCTGTACTCCTGCTACCAGCCCGTTACGGGTGCATGTTGAAGTCCTGCAAAAGAGACACGAGATGAGTCCCAAAAAAAACAAACAAAAAAAACAAAAAAAACCCCCAAAAACTAGGTTCATTTATGACAGTGAGAAAAAGGTCATTTTGACTGTTTTTCAGTCTTACGTTTCTTTTTATTGTTGGATGGTGCCCATGCTGCAAGCCAAATTTTCACTTGGGGACAATAAAGTGTGAACTGAGCTGAACCGAACAATTCATCTATCTATTTGTAAAATAGAAAAAATCTAAGCAGCCACTCTACACCCTATTTCCACTTTCATTGTCTAATTGATATCCTAGATCAATTTAAAGGCATTTCTTAACAGCTATTGGTATAGACAGATTGGCCAATAAGACAAAGGGAATGGGTGTTTATGTAGGTCTTTTAAGTGCAACAGGTGGCAATCAGATCTGATGTAAATACTGGTTTGTTGACAGTGCACTTTGTTGATGGCCCATACAATTAGTTGTCATCACAACAGATTCCCGAATACCAACCCTGAGCAGCAGCAGCTCGGGGATGTGGAGACTTTTGTCATGGCAACATGAACACAGCCCACAGCCATTTAGCCAATGGGAATAGGTTAGGTCTTTCCCAGCAGGGAAATGTCTCAGCTTGAGTGTAATTCAAAAAGACAGCAGTGTTAATAGGAGGCGAGAGCTGCTGGGATTGAGAGCCTTCGGCATATCTGTCTTTTAAACACTTAGATCTGAAGCTTTCCTCAACACAAGTAAATCTGAAATAAATAAGGAACAAGGTATTACTGCAATAGTGTCGGCTGACAAAACTCACTGTGTGAGCACTAACATTAACCTGATACTACACATTTATGCAAACTATTTTGAGGTCAAAGTATAAGGACATAATAAAATGAGAGTTGCTCTGCTCTGTTCATCCAACCACTCTTAGATGGCGATTTGACAGAATTTGAATAGACAGAACACAGCCCACCATTAAGACTAAATAATCTTTTAACTTTTCCGTCTTGGTAAAGATGGCTGATACTGGCTACAGTTCAGACCAAATCATAACAGTCTGAATATTTGAATCGTCTGATGCAAACTGCTGTTTACAGTGAGCGATCAGGCTAAAATACTCCCTCAGCTTTTCAGAAAATGTCATCCACGTCCTTAAATTGGATCAACCTTTCAACTCAATTAACTTTGACCAGGGTTCAGGTGACCTAAGCTTTTATGTCATTTTGAATGGGACAGTCATATTACCAGATTGTCTGGTAATAGGTAAAAGGGGGCTGGTGACATAAAGGAAATGCCCGTCAGACATTTTATTTTCTCATCCAGTGGATTAAACGGACCCATATGTTGGCTTACTATTTTGTGATGATGTAGTTTTTCATTACACAGATCATACTTGCTTTCCAATCATAGTTTGGTGATTTTCATGATGTAAAAGGAAATTGCTTTAACACGTGGCCTATAAAATGTCAAGGGGAGTCTCTGAAGGCCTCTTGACCCAGCCTGTTGGATGAGGTTTTCTCAAATTATCTGGAAGTCATTATGCCCATAGGAAAAGTCAACCGAAGACACATATGACTTTTTTGGAGTGACATGTTGGTGAAGTAGTGATATGAACTTCAGACACAAAGTTTTGCAAAGGTTTTTTTTTTATGGCTGGAGAATGATACACAGCAGTTGGAAATTTCTCTGTGCACGTAACCATCTAGTTAATTTATTTATGAAGGAGCCCATTTGCTTAATGAATGGTGTTTTCCAACAGGGGAATTGCAATGAACTCAGGTTAGTGCACGCAGGAAATAAACAGGATGACTGTAACCAGAGTAGGAAATAATGGTGGATTGACTGAGGTAATGAAATAATAGAGTTTACATTGTTTACTGTTGCTATGATTTGCTTGGAAGTTGAAACATAATCAACTGTCCATTTATCGGCTCTTGGATGCAGGCATTCATCAGCAGATGATTTGATTCCAACTATGATTCCAACTGTGGATAAAGGGAGACGCCTTTGTCTCCATTATAGAATAATGGAATAATGGAGTAATATTTCATTTAAGAATACACATGCTGCATTTTTAAGGTAAAATCATGTGTTTCAGATTCTGTGTGAGAAACAATTACAAAGATGCTATATGTATATTATTGCAAACATTTGACTTTTCATACATGAAACACACTGGAATATAACAACTGGAATATTGCATCCAGCTTGCTTTGCAGTATGTCTGTCTCTTTAAATGGACAAAGGTTGTGCATCCTTTGCAGCGGTCTGCTTTTCTGTAACAAATGATGTCTGGAGGTATTCCATTGGTGTGTGTGTGCCAGCACAACATGGGTGGCTTTGTTAATGCAACAGTTTGAGCAGCAAACTCCAAACTGGCCATGTATGGGCCTGTGTTGTCTGGTAATAGTGACCTTTCAGTACCTGCATTGATGGTGCATGTCAGAGAGCAAAGTGTCCCCACAGTTAGCGTGGACAAAAGAACATGAGTGATTATGTGGCATTCGGTAATTAGTTAAAGGTGGATTTTGTTCGGTCTTAATTTCCTCCTGCTCTGCTTTGGAGCAATAATCCAGCTATAAATGGAGCAAAGATGTTCAACTTAGACATTTTTTCCATTCGTCAGGCAATAAATATTCATCTGGGATAAAGGTGGGCCAAATGTTTTTCATGCATATTTTAATACTTTTAAGTGAAATTTACAAATCTGAATATTATGACAGCTGACACAAAATCTATGAAGACTATAGCAGAATCAACATACAAAAAAATTAGAAAGATGTTTTACTGCAACATTTTACTGTGCACATGGCACATGTAGTCTGAGTCAGACTTTTCCAGATGCTCATTCCCTCAAAATGTTTCGCAGAAAGATTAGCAACTGTGAAAAAATTCTGCTATGTCCTAGATACCCTACCACTAAAACTACTGAGATGAAACATGTTTGGATTGCTGTGTGGAGGGCAACAACTGTTTGTATTCTGCATGCATTCTGATACCTATTTGGTATCATCACTAAAATGTTCTTTAAATTCTATCAGTGCACATCATATCACTTCAACCACTAGACACAATCAGCTTGAATGTTTTTTGACATGCTTCACATCTGTAAAAGTCACAGAAAGTATACTGCAGGTGGTCAACAAGCAAACCAAGCAGAGGACCTACCACTCCATCCCAGCACGGCTGATGTCGTCCCACCAGCAGTCAGTGGGCTCCCCCAGAGTCTCTGGGGCTGGCTGGCACTCGAACGTCCACAAGCGGTCTGAACCATCCTTTTCACTAAAGTAGCTTCTTATGGCCACCAGGAGCTCGCCGTGTGGGCACTGGAAGTTGAAGCCTTGGCGGTAGGTGTTGACCCACCCCATGTCGTGGTGGTCGTTATGCTGAGCTGCCACTGTGGCCAGCAAAGTCAAAACCCACACCATGAGCGCAGAGTTCATCTTGAAGAAGTCTGTCTGTCTGCTCTGCTCCCACACAGCTGCCTCACTTTAAACAGTCCCAAGCCTTTTGTTGTCCAGATGTTTTATATCCAGAGGTGATATGTAATTTGCTGCTCACAGGACAAAACCAAAATTGGATCTTACTTCATGTCTTAAGGTGGACTCTGAGATGGTGCTTTACCAAAATCTCACTATAGATAAGAGGTGTACCTTAAAAGAGAACACTTGCAGATAAGAAAGACCATGTGCTACATGCTCTTTAAATATTTATGTGATGCTTTATTGGGCTCTGGAGAATGAATTCAAATATTTAGCATTTAAACAGTGTCAGTTCTGGATATGGATATTTCCATAGAAATGGTTGGCTTGGACTGGAAAACTTTTTTTTCCTTTGCCGTGATGAATCATTATGCCACATTACTCTCAGCTGTTTCAACAGACAGAATCTAGATGAAAAGATACAGATCCCACTGCTGCACGTTTGGCTGCATTTATTAAAATGATTCAAAAACACTTAAATACCTCATGGTAAATAGCAATTACATTTGAAAATGCAGCTCTGCTATCAGTGGAAACCTGCCAGAATGAAGAGTAATTCATGTTCCTTCAAATTATTGAGTCTGTGCCTGTAAATTAATGATGTAGCAAACAGATAAATACGTGAGTAATAAATATGTGGTTCAATACTAACATGGATCTCATGCTGACTGCTGTTCTTGAGAAGCACAGTAGTTCTATTTTCTACACAACGTCACTGGATAACAGACACTCAATCATCCACAGCTTTTCCTGTACTTGTGAAACACAATGTTCTTGTAAAAGTTTGCTGGCTGACAAAATATGGCTCTATTATGCAGTGAGCTCATATTATTAATGAAGGGTAGTACTGGAAGGCTTTGTCAAAACCTTTTTGGTCAAACTCACAGATTTCATCATTATGATGTGTCACTGCAAAAGGAAAAAGAAAAAAAAAGAAAAAAAAATATTTTACTTGATTATGTCCCAAGATCTGGTCAAATGAGTTTATTGGAGTATCCCAACACTGAAAATTGGACTTGAATGGCTACTTTCACGTGTAATTTGTTCAAGAGGAGCATGCTCACCATATCTGAGACTTTTTTTGTGGAAATGGTTAGCTGTTCTCAAGCCTGATATTAGGGAAGGTCTATTAAAGCAGTGTGGAGGCTGCTTGGGGGATGACTTGTCCCCATAACACATTTCAAAAACTTTCCTTATTGATGACATGACAAAGAAGTAGCAGTATACAGATGTTGGCATTGGGTATTTCAAAACTCCTTTCAAACTTTCAAACTTTCAAAACAAGATGGACTTTATATATGCACTCTACATTACATGCATGTATTTAAAGCTACTGCACAAAATAATCTTGATTTTATAGTAATGTTAATTATTTGGAACCAGAAAATGCATCAGAGTCTCACCAAAGGGAACTCTTTTGTGAGAATCTTTTTGTGAGTCATGCTCAATAAATCTGTAATTCCTTTTGAACTCAGATTAGATGTGTGACCTTTTAATGAAAAGGTAAGGCACAGGGCAAATAAAAAACAAATATCAAGGAACGCTTAAATTCAGTGGTGTTCTGTTTTGTGTATTTCACAGAGATTGGACATGGTTGCTATCTTTAGCTTGTGACTTTGTGAAAGGCTCTATTCATTTTGTGTGAGTAAAATATTTCATTATATTGACTATATAATATGATCTCTAGCACAGCAACCCTACATTTATAATATGTGTAATTGAATTCACATAGAGCTACACATGCCTCTTCCGGCCATTTAGACAAATAGCCTCTCCTATTTGGCTTTGATTAGATTAAAATGGACTGAAATCCACTTTGTAACTGTGCTTTGATCCCACTTGAGAGATCATGCTCAAAGAATCTAAAAATAAATAACAGCACACGTTCAGGAATAGTGTGTGAGTCACAGCATGAGGAGTTCCACACAAGTCAAAATGGAACAGAACTGAGAGGTATTTTTAGACACTATTTTCTATTTAAAAATCTCTATTTAGAGCAGTGCTGTTAGCACTTTGTAAATGTAGGGCTAGATGCACAATGACTGTGACTAGATACATTTGACTGTGACATATAGACTGCGCTGTGCATCAAAGACCACACACTTGACAACATTAAACTCCCTTCACTTCTTATCCTTATCCAAATCAGCTGTTACACTGCAGGCAAATCATTTTGTTATATTATTTTGCAGAGGACGAAGCCTTCAAATTGCTGCCTGCACCCACTAATAACATTTCCTTAATAATTTAAGAATCATGGCAAAATATTATACAGAATGTAGAAAACTGAAAAAGCTTATTTGATTAAAGAGCAAATCAGCACTAAATCATGTTTTTGATTTAATTTCACCATTTTCCAAATGAAGCCCTGTATTCACTACCAGAGGCAGAAAGTCATTTTTGCCTCGTTCTCTGTGCGATCAGATTCTCATCTGTATCAGACCTCAATTAGTGAAGTCAAGTGATATTCTGCCTTTGGCAGCGTCAAATGTTCTGTCATCAGAAATTTGTTACCGCCTCAAGTAGAGATGAGTGATGAGAGCTCTGTTATCACAGACCACACATCTAAACAAATGTGATAATCGTGCACATCTGCTTTTCATTGTATCAAACCCCTGATTTAGTGGATCTCTGGTCTTGGCTCTTATGTTTGCACGGTCTGTGGGTGCACTGAATGTGGTGTTTTAATAAGCCCTTAATGTAGCTGTGTCTGATGCTCAGGCGAGAGATACATTTGACATTTCATTTAGCTGGCACTTTTGGCAAAGCCACTTACAGTGAGCAATCTCCGCATAAAAAGAGCTGTTCAGCTTTGTTTTATCTTTTGTTTACACGGCTGATGGTAATGAAGCTGTAGTCTGCTATATAGGTAGCTCCACTTTGAAATGTTCTTTGTTTCCACAGCGGTTATGCGCTACTGTATTTATTACGATGACCCATGTATCTGCTCAGTCAAAAGGCTTCCAAAGTATTATACAGCAGCATACACAGAGACATTGTTAATCAGTCCATTTCCTTGCTCCAGTGCTTGTCAATTCAACTCTGGTCACTCAGCACCAGCACAGACTTTCATTTTCCTGTGGGCCAGAGTGGGGGTTGTATTAAAATCAGGCGACATTAGCTACCAGCTAGATAAGGTATCCCATTCAGAAATGGTTCTGCACAGCTGGCATTTCTATACTTTCTGTCTAGGAGCAGGACGCTCTGTATTCTTTCCCTCTGTCCACGGCATGAGCAAATAAAAAAGACAAATATCTGAATGTGTGAGCATGATATTTTCAAAAAGAGAATTTAAGTAACAGTTCTGCATCTTTGCTTTTGCAATATGAAACACATTCTGCCTGACATTCATTCTCATTTTTTGGCCAGAAACCTCCATCTCTTGGGCTCTTTCAATGATAACATAGAAGGCATTGCTCAAAATGAAATGAAAAGTTTTACTGATCAAACAGAGAAGTTTGAGCAATTGAGCAACATTAGTAGGCAGTAAGAGAGCAATGTGTCATGTTCAGATCATCAGATCAACACCTGCTAGACAACCTGGACATATACAAACACTGAAAAATCAAATAAGCCTCATCTGGGGAGCAGACTTTTAAGAATCATTTTTAACACCTAAATCACAGTCAAAAGAATCTTCTTGGTGTTGCCAAGAGAACCTCTATGTGTTTCAGAGAGGTGTAGTTACACAGATCTATAGGTTTATCCCAGATACATTTTCAAATACATAATATTTTAATATCTGTCAAAATCATGTTCAAATGTGATCACATAGGCTAGTAGTAACCATTATACAGTTTTCAGCTGCTGCTACAGTGTGGGCTCAATATGACATGGCATTGAGGTTCATGGTTTGTGCTATATGGAGGAAATGGAGGGTATACTTTATGTATCTTGCTTTGTGTATCCATTATGATCCATCTACCCATCCAAAGACGTGATGCATGTTATAAACCACTCTAACGAGATCTGATTATATTATGCTTGTCTCTAACATCCCCTCAAGATAATATATTTGTTCTATATAACATCGGACTGCCAGGGATGTCAGAAACCGATAACACACCTACATTTTCAAAGATCAGCATGCTCAAAAGTGAGTACTGGTATTGATTTTACAGAAGAAGGTTTAATGTACTGTATGTCATTAGTTGTGTACAGCAAGACACTGTTATTTAAAAGTATAACCCAGTCAAAAATGTGTCTCTTGACAATGAAAGTCCAACATGTTGAATGTCACATGTTGAAGGCATGTAATTTGCAAAGTGTAACAAGTGAGGACACATTGGCAGAGAAGATTGTGCAAATATCAACCAGATAGAGTGGTGGTGAATAACTGACCTGTGGGCTTCATGACCATTTATAATCAACCATTATAAGACCTGATGATGACAAGATGATTGATAACTGGAATCTTAGCAGTATTATTAATATGCTTTTACCTGCTCTAATACCCATTATTGCACATGACTTAGCAGAAATAATATGTTTAACCCCAATATGATTAGTAAATCAATTATTATCTCATCTCTGAGGTATCAAGGTATCATGAGGTATCGCTATCAATAAAGTCTAGTTTAAAAGTAACACTCTTTTCAGGATGTTAATGTGCAAGCTTAATCAAATGAATGCTAACAAGGACTTGCCATTTGGCGTCTTGCAGTCTCACTGTCACCAGATCTGTTAATTCCCTGTCCCATTCACCGTCTTCATCTCCCACCTCATCTCCCTGGTGTCTCTCTGTGTCGTCTGGTTTGTGTTTGTCCTCCGGGTCGTGCTGTTCCGGTCCTGTCCACTAGGCTTCCCAGTGTTTCTTGCAGCTACACACCTGCTTCCCGTCTGCAATCAGCCCAGCCCTGCTCCTCCCTGCACCAGCTGTTCCTCATCACTAATCAATCTTCAGTGGTGCATATACCAGTCTCTCGCCCACCAGTTCTTGCCAGATTCTCCGGTTCCCTAAGTAGCTCGTGTTCCATATTTCTGTGTCCGCCTGCGTGTTCCTGACTGTACCTTGTCTGATCCCTGCCTGATTTGTTTGTCTGAATTACTGCTTATTTGGAGCTCTGCCTTGCCTGAGCCCTCTCTGGTTTGCTTGCTTGTTTTCAACATCATAATTCTGCCTTTGCGTATCTGCATTAGGGTTCAAATTACTCTGCATTTTGGCGACATGGTTTTCTTGAATGATTTTTTTTTCATCATTTTTTACAAAACATTTACATAATGATCTCTGCACAAGGGGATAACAAACCAATTTTTTTCTTATTGAAATAAACCATGAAAACTAATTCAGTCACAGGGCGTCTTAGACACTAATTGTGGGTGAATGGCGTGATACTTCACCTCTAAAAACACAACCATACATGGTATGCAGAGTTATGCAACTGCCACTGTGAGGATGTCAAAAGGTCCCTTTACCATGGTCCTTTTTCCCATAAGACCTTTGCTGTTTAATAATGCTTCACTGATGAAATTAAGAGGCCAAGAAAAAGGCCACCATAATAACTTCTAAAAAACAAATCACTTTGCTTCAGGCTGTAACCTCATTAGAACAATGCACAGTGGTTTCTTGGAGGATGTGTCTGACCCATAGCAGGGGAGGCAGGCAGCCAACGATAAGCCTCACTGACAGTAGTGATAATAGGAGAGCGGGAATGATCGCCTGGAAAGTAATCACGCCCCAAGAATTTCAGGCGCATGATACCCTGGTCATTCTTCTCATTTATTTTGGTATATCAGTGCCACAATTTCTCCCTCGGGCTTCAAGGTTATCTGTGAAATGATCTGCAAGGTTACAGTGATCATGCAATTAACTGAGACAAGGTGCATTTAAAAAAAAACAACAAAAAAAAACGGATCCTAATGACATTCCCAGTGCACACAGACTTTTTGTAATATTGTGTTGTTGTAATATCCATTTGCACAGATTATACTTCAATACTTTGAAATTGAGGGAATCCATTACTTCTGCTTGGAAAAACTTATACATGCAGTTCAACAGCTCCATCTCATCTCCTTTGGACAAGCCTTCAAAAAGAGGCTGTAAGACAAGTCACTCAGTTATTTCAGGCTGCCCAAAACCACCACAACATCAGTTATAGTATTATTATGACTGAGACAAATCACTGTGTGCAAGGGGGCTTAAATATGTTTTCTAAAATGAGGTAATTCAGGTTTAACTGTATTTTTAGCTTTTTTTTCTGAGGAACATGCTTGTATTCTGTTTCCTATACACTCTGGTTAGCTCTTGTCCCAGCATCATTTAACTGAATACACTGCAAATAGGCATCGGATCTTTAATCAAATAAAATGCCGAGGTGTTGCTTGATTTTTCATCACCAGTCACACAAAGCTTGGTGTGGAAATGTGGGGAAGTGACTCTTTTAACACTGCATTGTTTTTCAGTCTGTGAGGTTACGCAAAAGACATAAAAATAAGAGCACAGCAGAACAATTTCACTGATCAGCATATTCATTTTCTTTCCTGTTGTTCAATCTAGTATTATAACATATATGAACTTCCTATCAAAACTGTGTGGTGTTTAGTACTATGCACGTAATAAATTAATGAAATCCATCTACATTTTCCTGTATATAGCTTCAAAGATGAAATATATCCAAGATTAGTGTTCATGCACATGTTATTTTCTGATAACACTTAAGTTGAGCTATTGAGTGATATACTGAGTAACCTTGTGTGCTATTTTGACAAGGCAGCATCATTAATTCATGGTTTAAAATTGGATGTGTTAAGCCCCTTATTTTCGACATTCCCTGCAAACTCACAATATAACTGGAAACATTATAATCTCTTTGTTGATTTATATTGGGAACTGTAAACACGAGCTAATCCAAGATATTCTAATTCCATTAGAAAACACACTTGTAGAGGATTCATGGATATTAACAGGGTTCATGCACAGGCGACTGCACAACTGCTGAAAAAAAGATTCTTCAAACTAATATCACAACCTGTGAAATGGCTGAAGGTTTACATTTATATATATATAAACATGTCATCTAATATGTGCATTGAAACCAGAAGTTCTCAGGATGTGAAAATGATACAATTCAAACAAAGTGGCTTTCAATAAATCATCATGTAGAACCAGCAGCTGTTGTGACTCCAGCTTATTGGTCCACCAAAGCCCACCTTACCACATCAGTGTACACACCAGTACCACATGGTAAAAATTCTAAGTTACCAAGTCATAACAGCTGTAACTAAATAAGTACATACTTAGTAATATCTGAATTATTTTTTAAAAAATCTCCAGTATTTATCATCAGTTGAACTAAATACATCGTAGTTATCAAGCATTAAAAGGTATAAGTTTGAGTTAACAAATTTTTTTTTTACCTTTTCTATTTTATTAGGATTAGCATATATCATGTATTTGCTGCAAAGATACCATGTAAAAAAAAATAAAAATAAAACATTTCAGCATACTTAGTAAGCTGAAACTAGACTCTAGAGGGAAGCATTGTTTGTTCCCATAGTATTTCCAGGTCATTGCCCTATCATTTATGACTGGATGTTTGCTTTTCTTACATGTGCCCTGCATGTTCTGCAAAATTACTACATAAAACATTCCAGTTTACCCAGTATAAAAACTGTAACCCAAGTGTAATAAGAACACTTAGTGGGACTGGAAACACTAAAACATGTTTTTATGAGCTGTGTCTACCTGTTGATTGAGATAGAGGGTGATATTACTAGGTGTTACCTTCATCTATGAGTGCATATGTTGAACTGTCAATGTTTCAGGCATGAAATCAACTATTCTTTTTTAAAATCTGGAATAATTATTACAATACAGAGAAAAAGTATGACGAGGCCAGACCAAGAAATGAAGCAACACTTAACTCTTGGCATTTCCTTTTGATAAAACAGATTTACAAAAGAGATTTCCTGTTTCTAGAAAGATCTACCAGTGATATTTCATTCATTAGTACACTGTTACAAAGAGAATACCTTCACCAGAAAACACTCCTTTTGTACGCTGTGGCCACAGTGAGAGAAATGGCATGACGTGCAACTGGCAAGAGAGAGAGAGTTATTGATTTTGCCTTGTGACTCAGACAACTGTAGCTCGCACATTTGCCCTTCAGGGCATAATCTCCATCAGCACACTCTGCTACCAAACAAACCCCTGCCTCCTAGACTGCCACGCCTCCTCTGTAATTGTTCATCAAGTGTTTTTGCAGCTGATGCAAAGCAACCTACTGATGAAACCGTAATACAGGCTTTTGTCCGTTCAAAAGCAAGCAATTTCTTACAATACAGTCTTACTGGGAATGGTGTCAATGCTTCTTCTTGATTTGATTTTATTGTTTACTACTTAAAATGCACAGAGCAACACAAGAACAAGCTTTTCATGTATAGCCAGGCCTATCAAAGCAATCAAAATAACATTCAAACCCTCGATGATTATGTGGCTAATTTTTAGATGGACAACTTTTTGTCATGCCTCCACGGTAGTATGCTCCAATATAAACCAGGTGAATTAATTAAATAGTTAAATAAATAAAGAGAAAACAAAGAACAGAACAGGGAGAGTTGTGTGTGCATGTGCGTGTTCTTAAATAGGAGGTGTGGCAAGACATTTTCTGAAGAGATGATAGATTTCTGTCTCGATTCATGGAGAGTTAATTAGATGCAGAGTTCAAATAGGTGGCCACGGGTGATTCCTTTACTTTTCCATGAATTGAATGTGGAGGTGCGACTGTTCATTAGGAAATCTGGATTTCTCCATATGGGTCTGAATTTACAAAGTGTGAGAGGATGGCTGGTGAGTTTATTGATTTCCACCCACCTCACAGAGTTGTAGAGATTTAATTAAAAGATCTTCAGAGGCTCTAAGCATTGGATTGAAGTTTAGATGAAACACGTCTGGAGGGTTGGATGAAATACCAGCGCAGAGTTATCAGATATTACCAGCTGAGATATTGACTGAAAGTTTGGGGGTCACAGCATTCCAGTGATCCTGGTTTAGTGGGACAATGATGGATTTGGATCAACTGACAGAATATTCAGACATGGTAGAAAAGGCGTTGATAAGTCTGAATATGGCTGGTAGTGATATTACAGGCTTTGATAAATCGTCAGAAAAGTGTCAAAGTGTTGATACTGTAACACTAATTTGGGTGTCTCGGCGGATTGTGGCTGCAAGCAGTTCAGTGAAAAGAGCACACAGCAGCTGTGACGTGAGTTGTGACACAGTGCAATTTGTCATAACTGACACTGTGGGCAAGCTGTAAAGAATATTGATCCATTGGATAAATGGCTCCCCAGATCCAAATCGTTCTTTTGTGGTGACTGAAAATGTCTAATTTACAAGGATAAAAGCTTTCATGTTATCATATGATGATCAATTGATGTGTTATCATTGTCATCTTTGGCCATACTCATTAGACTGAATAGGTAGCCCTGACTCTGCCTTTAATAAAACACGGATGTTTAACGTGAGTGTATTATGGATTAAATAAAATCTAATCAAGGACCAAGGCCTTGATGATTATTTTAATGTATTAATTAGATAAGGACAACAACTTGAACAGAGTCAGGCCTGTAAGAAATGATATAAGTGTTCATGTGGGGTGGGACAACAGCAAACTTCCAAATTTCTCTGGTCATTTTGATATATAATGGTGATATTGTTGGCCAGAGGTGTTTGTAAATCTCTGCTGGGAAACAATTGATGCCAAATGCTTTATTGTTTGGCATCAATAAAAATTATTAACAGTTTTTATAAGTTTTGGAAATTTAATACTGTTCTTAACCTAAACTGTTTTGATTGGTCTCATGTGCCATCTGATTTAATAAAGTTTCTATAAAAAGAATGGAGTGTTGCTGATGTGTCCTTTGGGGTGTACATAGGAGTTTTTCATGGCTGGTGGAATAGATTTTCCCTGCTGTTTTTTAAGTTGACTTTGGGATTTGGGATTGTCTGTGTTTGTCACAATATTAAAAGTGTGTGTGTCTGTGACTATTTGTATGGCGTATTGTATTTACAATATTGTTGAGTTTATATGTGAGCGTAGTGAGTTCTTTGTGGAGGTCCTCAGATGGGTTTTAGGCTATTAGCAGATTCAAGCTCCAGTTCTGTCTTTTTTCTATGAGCTAATTGTTCCCTGAGTACTGTCTTCTCCTCCATAATAGTGTGGGTATGGTTGCTTGAGAGTCATTTATCTCAATAAAACATGTTCAGTCTAATGAAATATGTATTGAATTCAGGATCTGTAAGTAATGATGTATTAAATGCCCCTGAGTTTGTTTTTCGAAGGGTTTTGTTTGTGAGCATGAAACTAATAGGAGCATGATCGGGTATGATAATTGGGTGAATTATTGCATATTGTGTCTCAGATATAATTGAACTGCTACTTAGACCAAAAAAAAAAATCAATACGATGCTGACTAGATTTCAAATGACTGTGAAATGAAATTGCCTCAAAAATTACATTTATTATGTCAGATGAAATCTTTTGTCATTGACTGAAAACAGAGTAATGACAGCAAAGTAGAAAGCTTTCATAGGAATCAAGCTAAAGCAAGAGTGTAGTCTGCAAACATCCAGTATCTACAGCTGGTACAGGGGCTTCTGATCAACTGTGGATGTGGAAAAGGCTCTAAGTGCTTCTATGTAGTGGTCTTCTGCATTGGCATTGGTGTTTATAAAATTCCAACATTTTAACAAGTTAGCATCTACATACCTACCTACCTACCTGCTATACCTACCTAGATAAATAAGTCCATCCATATTGTTTCTGTGTGATTTGGTGGGGTTTCCACTTCATGGTCTTCCCTGTGTCCTGGCTGCCCAATACAATCCATACAAAATTTTCAAGTAAAAACTAAGCAACAACAGCTCTTTCCAAAACAAAGGCATGGATACCTGGAGGTTAAGTGTTTTGTCAAGAACTTGCTGGTAAATTGTATCTCTCCTCCCCTAACACAAATTAGAGTCAGGTAGATGCAGTTTGATGGTTTCCTTCGGCAGGAAATAGTTCCCAACAAAACTCCTCACCCCCAAGGGCTGTGGATTATGTCAAGTATCTGTGTCATTGTTTTGAAAAGAGCTGTTGCAGTTGGAATTTTCACACAAAAATGTTTGACCATTCGAGCTGCACAAATACCCATTCAGCCTCATTGTATTGCAGTGAAGGGAGACAGGGAAGACTGCAACAGACCAGAAACCTTGCCACATCACACAGAAACTATCTGGATAGACAGAATGTACTATGGGGGAACAGGCAAAAAATCCTTTTTCCCCCCTTTCATATTACTTTAGAGGATACCATTGAACTCAATGACTGATGCAACAATGTTCCAAGCATCATTTTTGATATGTTCATATGTATTGTTGTCTTTCAAATTCAAGCTGTAAAGGATGAAGAAGCTTTGAATAGCTGTAATCAACCTGTCCAGCGTTTTGCACCTGCCAGGTGCAACTATTGTTCATGGATGAAATCATATCAATAGGGGAACAAAGAGGCGCAGATATCTGATCAGGACCGTGAGAAGTTCAGCTGTGGGCAATTTTCCTCGGCTGGCAAGCTCAACTGTCAACACGGACCATGTTTCCCTGCTCAGTCAACTCTACAGGAAACGAATGGACCTCCAGCGACTTGTTGATCATGTCGCTCACAGTGAGAGGGCACGGTGAGGGCTGCTTACTCACCTGTGTCTCAGCAAAGAGGGCAGAGCACCACACAGGGAGAAAGCTACCCCATAACGGGCAAGGTCAGAGAATATGCCCAGATGGTCCCCAAGTGTTGTTTAAAAGTTAGGAGGTAAAGGATGTGCAGGCCTCTTATGGAGTGAACCTTAATATAAGTGGTACAAATGTCAAGTTTACCAGGGGGTATCAAAACAAGACTCTTTATTTGAGGGTTTGATGTAAATACAATACAGATGATACAAAGAGTCAATCCAGGTAATTGGGTGCAAAGTGACTTTTCATCCAACGGACCCAGAAAGAGTACATTCATGTAGGATAATCCCTCTTGGAATTTCCTCCCCTTTCATGCGGTAATTTAATCAAATGGATGTTAATAAAAGTCAAACATTTGTATTTGAGGGAAGCTTAAGTTAATTTAAAAGGAGACCCAACCCACAATATGGATTATTGTCATGTTATAATCAGTACTACTCAACTTAAGAAGCCATTATTGCATATTATCTTTATGGCTTAGCACCAGCCAAGCAGTAATTTCACTGACAGCGAGGACAATGATTGCATTGCTGGCATGTTTGATAGGCCTAATGTTATCTTGGAATTGAGGACTATTCAGTTCATTTGTGTCTCACTCAATTGTGTACAATGTATGAGGCACAAAAGCTAGAATGGAAAATACAAGTGCCACTATAAAAGGCCAGTTAAAGGCTTAGACACTCTAATGCATAGCTCACTTTCACAACATTATCAGACTTTTGATGTGAGACATTTTGTCCGGCCAAATATGACTATTGCTTCAGATAGGTATGTTATTCTTATCATTCAAGCTCTATGTGAACTTTATCTTCAAGCTAGAAAGGGGATGCTAAAGAGTCATGTCATAGCAGTCTTCAATGTGCTACACTGACGATTCATAAGATTTAAGATAACTGTATATTTTATTACTGCTATCAGTGTCAGATGAAGAACAAAACTCATAATATGGTTTGGAATATTTACTAAAATAGGAATAGGAATATAAAAAGGTCTTCTTCATATTTTTAATGTTCTATTTTCTTTAACTGTAAAGCACATTGCATTGCATTTGATTGCACAAAATGTGTTACATAAATAAAGTTTGGTTTGGTTGGTTTTATAGGTCAAAGCCTAAACACTGGTATTTCCCTTTTAAAGAATTGTAACCTGATCTAAAAACTGAACATCAATATTTGTCTTTCACACAGCTAGGCACTCTGGGGGAACTGAATTCCTTTCTACCTCCTTCCTCTAAACTAGTCTATCAAACTAAAGAACCTGTGGCAGTGAGCAGACTAGGACATGATGATGTAAATCTGGAGCTGAGTTTATGATTTTTGTCAGTAGCTTAAGGATTTATATTCTTTAACTGACATCATAAACATGCCTTAGGAAGTACTCGTATCCCATTCAGGTACATTTTATGCACATTCTTTGGTTTTTTGTTTATATGCAATTTTTATGACCTGATTTATATTAAAATGCTGCCTTCTATTAAACTCAACAAGAAATTGATAAAGAAAGAAAGAAAGAAAAAAGAAAGGACTATGAAACTGGAAAAACAAAAATTATTCTCTTTGTTTTACTAGAAACAGTTGTGCTTTATTATTTAAGGCATGGTTTCTTTTTCTTTGATGTTCAAAGCTTCTTGTGAACGATCATTGAACTGTATGTTACACACTGTGCATCGGTACTACAAAACAGTACCTATCCCATACTTAAAAGCCTATTAAAGATATATTACTTTGAGGTAATGTAGGTGTTGTTAGATTATTTGACACAATATTTATAATTATATGTAAAAAAAACATCCTGTAAACCCCTGTAACTGCCAAAAGATGAAGTCCAAGCAATATGTGACATAAAAATAGAGAAAATATTTATATTATATTTATATTATTTTAGGGAAGCAAAACTGTTTTATGAAAGGACCTTATTCTTAGCTTTGTGGATATCAGACAACAAAGCCCAAATTAACAGAACATGTTTGGCTAATTATGGCTTCTCTCTACAAACAGTGATCACCGTGGCCAGAGGAAGTGTTGGCAGAAAAACACTCACCTCAATTAACGCTACTAAGAATAGTTCAATATTTGAAGTCGCCTCTCCCTCTCCCTCTCTCTCTCTCTCTCTCTCGTTATATTTCTCATCTCACCATGTAATAGGCTGTTTTGAAGTGAGGTGTTTACTCTCTGTGGTTATATATCCAGGGCACTCTGAAAGACCCTGTCCAGGAAGCCGTCATCCTTCCGGGCCACTGCATAGATATGCTATTGTTGATGAGCTCAAGTCCAGCACCCATGCTGCATACCAGATTCCATCCACAACCTATCTCAGAATGCTGCACCTCCTGGTAATCTTGGCAATCCCTTGACCTGTGCAAACAGTGTGCTGCTATGTTATCACTGCAGAGTGAATGGCTTTACAAAGGAGTGTATTACATTGTTTACTTGTACTGCTGTGAAAATGGACATGCACACATAACACTGGCTGTCTCTCACACTTCCAAAGAAGCAAACAGAAATACTGACATGTATAGAGGATTATTGTTCTGCTTACATGTTTTGACATGCACAGAAACATATTCAAAAATAAAAGGAATTAGACTTTAGGTATTCTTGTTATTTCATAGTAGGAAACATAGTGCATATAAATATAGTTTCCCCACACCTCAGGGAGATTGGTATTATATTTATTGGAGTGTGTTCTGAGGGCTGCATTGCATGGTTTAAGGTTAAGGTTAGGGTCAGGGTCTGGGTTAGGATTAGTGTTAGGGAATGTGCCCTCAGAACACACTCCAATAAATATAATACCAACCTGCTCACCTTTGTCACCTGCCTCTATTACTTGCACTTACCCAGAATCTTATATCATTCATATGCCTTTCCTCATTTCATCTTTTCCTGAACATACACTATTGTCATTACCTGGGGCTTAACATAATAGGACAATAGTCGATTTTTTATGTAATGCTAAAAGTGCTAAAACATTTTGGTGATATCTTCTGTGCCAGGCAGTAATTGCTGAGGTGTTGAGGTGTTGCACTGCACTATCCAGAAATAGCTTGGAAATTAAATAATGTAGCCAGTTCAGTGACATTGGTTTCCTTGGACTCTCTATTGATGAAGGCTTTGCTTTCATAGGTGCCTATAATGTTTTCTTTGTCTGTGCAATCATGGTGACTATCACTACTCATGCTAACTAGTCAGTTTTACTATTTCTTCCAAATTACTATTGCCGCTTCCAACAATATGCAACACATCCCTTCCTGGGCGCTAGAGGGATCTTTTCTTGGAAATATCTACATATTGGCAGGTGTTTAGAACAGCAAATATGGTAAATTTAAAAGCCTTCATGAATTGGATATAGGCTGAATCGCTATTGAGTGAATCAATTCCTAGTGTCATCTGACACAAGGAAGTGGCAAAATGGAAATCCTGTATAGTCACGTTTTACCCCACTGCAGCACAGCTGACACTGTCAAACCTTTGAAGTTCTCACACTTTTTAAGACACATTTAACTCACTCTCAAATGACTCAAACAAGTAAACAAGTCACCACTTGTAGCACGTTATTATTTTTGTTCAACTTTTTCATACCTTGTGTATTTTTTAGATATCACAGTTAAGGTTTTAAGTATCAAATACATTACAGAATGTTAAGCTCTGACACATATCCTTATCTCTGTGACACCTTCTTATGGTATTTCTTTTTATCTTGTAACTGGCAAAACTGTAATTTTAAAAGTTTTTTTTTCAGTCTAGTATAAGTCAGTATGAGTGACACCATTTACATATTTGAGAGATTCAGACATTCATGAGACGAAAATGTCACGGGAGAGCACAGAAGAGGACATGGCTGAGAGAGGAGGGGAGAGGAACTCTAGACTTTGATTTTCAGCAGCATTCATCTAGCCCACGCTCTTTCCTCAGGAACTGCACTTTATAGTTACTTAATTGATCCCAATAGGGCAATTCTCTGTTCACTCGCCCCCATCCACAAGGAGGTCAGAGTGTAAGGTCAGTTATAGAAAAACGTCCCATGAGCTGCTGCACTGTTATAAACATAGAAATCATTTCTATGGTAATAACAGAGTGCAATTCAATTAAATCATCTTCATCTTTAATCAATAACTCTATAGCATATAGTTTGTCATTTTCAATTTTTATTTGTAATTTTTCACCTAGAGGTCATGACTGGCAGCTTAAAGGAACTGTTCATCCAAACACCAAATAAGCTATTTTCCCACTTATGCCTAGTGCAGTCTATCCATCTAGTTTCTGTGTGGTCTGCCAGGTTTTCCAGTCTGCCACGGTCTTCCTTGTATCCCGGCACCCCAATACAATGGACCTGGAGAGGAATTTGTTGGTGGCGCTCAAACTATCAAAACTTTAAATGCAGAAACACTCAACAGCAACAGCTCTTTCTAAAAACAATGACAGATACCTGACATGATCCACACCCTTCGTTGGTGACGAGTTTTGTTGGGAACTATTTCCTGCAGAAGAATACTGGCAAAGTGTCTGTACCCCACCCCCGAGGCCTGTGGATTATGTTGGGTATCTGTGTCATTGTTTTTGGAAAGGGGTGTCTCTGCTGAGTTTTTCACATGTAAATTTTTGCCGGTTCGAGGTTCACAAAACAATGCCATCTTGCCCCATCGTATTGGGGTGAAAGGAGAGAGGGAAGATCACAACAGACAGGAAACCTCACCAAATCACACAGAAATGTAATGAATACACTGCACCAATGGTAATTGAATTTATTTATTTATTATTACCATTTTCGCACTTTGCTCGAAATATTTCTTTGAATTTGTGAGCCAAAAGAACAACTTTAATGAGAAACACTGCTGGCTTATTTGCATACCTCCCAGCATGCATTGCATTTGAATTAGGCCTAATCTTTCAGAAACCCTCATTCATGTAGTTTAGTTAAAGTTACAGGATAGACTTGTTACATATATGTCATATATCATCTTTGAATCAAAGGGCTTTCTAATAGAAGTAAAAATAATGATAGCCTTGATGAAAGCTAGTTCATCAAGTTCATCAGTTCAGTCCTTACACCCAAAAATCCAAAAATTACAAATATTCTGCAAGGTGGAGGAGCAACTTACTGTTAGATGTGTTCAGTAGTATTCACCCATTTTTCACACAATACTGCAGATTCACAGTCAACTTCTTACTTCTTAGCACATTTTTTGATGCATGACCAACTGACACTAAAATAATCTCACCAGTGAAATAATAAATAATAGTGGAATGTGGTTGATCAACTAGTGGATCCAACAAAAAAACATTTGGAAACAAGACTAGACATTGTCCAGACTAGAGTAGACCGACTGAACTCACTGGCTTAAGTTCACTTTCAGGGAGTTTCATTCTTAGAGCAACTAATGAACCTTGACCCGACGATTCAGCAGGCCTACTACTTCAGTCAGGTTGCAGTTTCAAGGAAACTCAAGGGCACTTTAGAAGGGAAGATTTGCCAATACAGGACTTGAATGCAAGTCTCATAACCACTATAGGCAACCCTACTGCCACAATAATTTAATTATCTTGGGAATATAGGTGCCATATAGATGGGTGTCACAGTATAGTAAGCAATACATTCAATGTTATTAGCAGTGATAAAGTGGAGGCTAAACCCACCTAGGGTCAGTTTATACGCAAAAGAGAGTTTTTCCGCCTTTTAGTGCATTTTCATGAATTAGATCTGTGGTATACATCATAGTTTGTAGTAACAAATGTATGTCTGTCATATGAGGACATTAGGCATAAGCATAAATTAACATGTTAAGGAAAATAGTGATTTTGTTAATGGGTTTGTCTGCCTCACAGAACTTGAGTGGATAGAACGGCCGCTCTCATTCACGTCAACTTTAAAGGATGTTCTGAGGATAGATATCTTTGGGTCAGAACAGCGGCCATTTTTATGTGCACCGTTGTCATGGTACCGTTGGGCTAAATTCTGATTTGTGGCAAGTCGCTGAGTCTCTGGGCGAGTGAGGCAAGAGGTTGAGGCATTGGGAGTCTGCTCACTCAGGCTGTCACTCCTGCCACTACACTGGTGGTGTTTTTAAGCAGGTCAGATAAAGTTTTGACATTTATACACTGTTGAGTAAAAGTGGTTATAGCTGGTAACAGTTAATCACGGTTTCAGCCGGTGTCCGTCGTTTCAAGTTAAAAAACAAAATTTTCGACTTAACCACCGCAGTTTGCAGCAATAAGGAGTTATATTAAGTGAAAGGTATTTTTGATGATGCTTACAAGCTAGGTTTGCTAGTTTGTAGAAGTTGACTGGAGGAGCTAACAGGAGAAACAGTCTTTGATAATGTTATGTTAATCTTGTAGCGACTGTCAGATTTCAGTTGAGTTTTGACAGCTGTCTGAGCGCTGCTGTAAACCAGCAGGACACACGTTAAAAAGTTCACAATCCTTTTCGTAGTTTTTGCAGTTAGTTTACCGCCACAATACATCTCAACAGTTCACATGTGTGACACTTAACAGTTCCTCTGAATTGAGTTGTCGCCATAGCAACTAACTATAATCGCCATTTTGTTGTGTACCAGCCAAATGACCACGGCGAACAGTGCAATGCTGCCTGCTACCCTAGATCACTGCTTTATTAGCGTCGTCACTGCAGTTTGGAGACTCCGGGACATGATGTGGGCATGGCTGGCATCATTTAAAATGGGTGTCGCAACATGTTGGACATTTTCTGTGGGCCCCACTACGTACATTCTGTGCCCACCCCCCCCGCCACCACCTCACCCATTTCTCCTCCTCCCACTTCTCTTCACTCTTACGCAAAAAGGGGCGAAAGGTTGTGATTTGCCAGAGTGAGCCCTCCCTCTTCTAGGGGTAACTTATTACGGGAGTTTGCGGGCGGAGCCGGTTCCCATAAGAGATAAATTGTGTGTGGTACAATAGGTGGAGTCTGGTACGAAACTGTCCTTTCACGTTTCCTGTAGAGGACAGTCAACAGTCACCGGTAGCTGCACCTAAACCTCCAGACCCTTAAACCAGCTCAATTTGAGAAAGGAAATTACCAGGGAGTGAATATGTCGGCAAATAAAGATGGTGACGGTGGATGGAAGAAATTTGTGTGGAATTCAGAGAAGAAGGAGTTTCTAGGACGAACGGGGTGCAGTTGGTGTAAGTACTCATATCCTTAAATTGATTTAAAAAAACAATTACAGATGTGCAGACAATATTACCATGTGACAAAAAAGCAGCGATGTGGCACGTTTTGGCTGAGAGAGTCAAAGTAGAGGAGCTGAGCGCTGATTTTCCCTCTCTCTCCATTTCCTGACTGCACAAACAGCACCTGTTAGATCTCGCTGCTTTTGACACGCTGCGTCGTGACTTCGATTTTCAAGGGGACCTGTGCGTAGAAGTTGGCCTATTAACGAGAATAAACCCGTTTGTCAAATAGGAAAGCAAAAATAGACCGCACTAGATGGGCTACAGGTCGAAAGTGGTCAAAAATAAACCCCTTGATCCAAAAATCAGTTAGTGCGCAGGGAAAATTATTGATTGATGGTCTTGTATATTGGCTTTTATCTGTTTAAATGAGAGTATTAATTCCGAGTAGAACACATCTTTACAATGAAATTTAACACCCTGTAATAGGAAGTGATTAGGGTAGGTGTAGCCTGAATCGGGCCATTCATTGATGAGCGTCCTTTATCAAAAAGGTCATTTTGAAGGACAGCCTGTACTGTGCTAAGACTTGTGCCTAAACCAAATGGACTAAGTTATGGTTGGCTTGTGTCCCTCACTCGTCCACATCTTGTTTTTAGCCCCTAAAGGGCTAGGGGGGACTAAAGGAGAATCAGTGGATTTTATACCCCGAAAATTAAGATGGATAGCTAATCTGGTTCTGCATGGGCCTAATTTTGCTTTTCTCCTTTCACTCAAACCAAGGATTATGATTCAAGCCCTAATCGTTTTAGTGTTACGACTTACTGTTTTCCACACTTTTAAGACAGGGGAATGTTCCTTTAATAACCTACAGTCTCTAACCTACAGATTTGGTGCGATAAGTAAATACCATACCAGAAAACTTAATGAGCAATTTTACAGCGATAAGTTGTATATTTCTGTATTTTTATTTCTGTCAAACACAGCTGGATTCGGTCATAAACTGCTTGGTAACACGGTGCTCAGCTCAGATCACGACTCACATGTCTCAAGGGCCGCCCCTTTCCATCTCCAAGTTATTTTTTTTCCTCAATGAAAGGAAAAAAAGGCATTTGTCGGCATACCTTTGCCAGTTTCGAGCGATTATTCCCCTAAACCGATAATACGCCTAGCAAAGTGTTAATTTCTTAGAAAAGTTGCGATCCCTTAATGAAAAATCGCGGTAATATTCCGTAATGTCCCTAGTGTGTCTGCGATGGGCTGCTCAGTAGTTTGCAATGACCTTATCGTAGCCTACTTTGTGGTATATTTTTAATCTCCGATGATATCACTGTATTATTCATTTAATATTCCCACGTAAATGCTGCGAGAATACCTCTAAATGTATTAATAGATTATTATCGCTCTTAATCGTAAGGTTATTGAGCGTGTCGTACTAAATGCAACAGGTTTGCCCTTGGTGAAACTTGTGTGGGCCTGTGCTGTATCAGAACATGTTATTCAGGAATTGGTTATTTATTTTTGGCTGGATGGTGTTTTTAAGTCTTTGGTTCTGGTTTTTTTTTTTTTTTTTTTGTAGTTCCAATAAGGGTTCATTTCTGGGCCACATTTTGTAGCCTGCGAACATTTGCATCTGTTTATTTCAGACATCCGGTCACTTAGTCAGCGAGAAAATGTTACCACTGTGACTGTGAAAATGTTGTGCAGGCTTTAAGTGAAGACATGGGAGCCTTGGTGTGAACGTGGTGATGCTCCCTTCACAACATGCTGCAGCAGACTGCTTGTTGTGGGGGAGGTGCTCTTCATTCAGAGACTCTCACAGCCATTCACCACCAGTAGGCCACTTCTCTGCTGTCTCCATTTGAGAGGAAGAATTTTAATTCCCAACAACTTACAATCACAGTTAGACTGATGTTTTGCACCCACCACACACGCACAGACTTAAAAAGATGAGGCCTAGTTTTGCATTCCCACTAGTGCATCTAATTGGCAGCAATTATAATCACTCCCCTACATAGGCCCTGGCCTTATTTTGGCCAGCCAGCAAAATTGTTTCACCAATTTAATGTATTTATCAAACCTCAGGCAAGAGGAAACATTGGGTAACGGACTTCTCCAGACTTGACTAAAACTTTCATCACCATACGGCCTGACACGCCTGTTTGCCTGACACAGCAGTGACACTCACTCACATGACACTGGAGCAAATGCAATGTTCAGTTTGGTTTGCAAATGCTAGCTACCAAAACAGCATGGATTGAATGGAAGCTTTGCATGCAGGTGATGGGCTACTATAAGAAGTCACTGCACGTAATTGTAATCCCTTTAAAACTCCCCAGACAGAATAAATGTCACTACCCCCAGGAGGCAGTTAGTTATATAATCAATTACTTTTCAACTGCTGGATTACAGGGTGATTCTGATGGGCTGCAGACATGTGATCATTAAAAAATACCCACACCAGTCACTTACACTGTTGGTGGGCGCTGTAGCAGCCTGCATAGTGATGGGCCGTCAGTTGAACACTTTAAAGACCAAAACTCAGGGCAGGCAGAGGAGGCATGTAGACTGTGTGGCTCCAAAGCTCAGACGTGCTAGCTTTTATGCAGGATTTCAAATATAAAACAGCAAAATCATTTCAGTGTTCAGCTGGGAACTTTTATAGCTGTGGTCTGGGTAAAATTGCAGCATAATTTTATCTACCACGCATGCACGCCACGGAACGGCAACATGGAAAACATCTTGACCTTAAGGGGATGCAGCTGTTGAATGTATGTGGTGGAATCGTGGCTCATTTCTTCTTACATGCTTGAACATAAAACCAAAAGGTCTCTGAGATCACAGCCACACAAGGCATGGAGCCACAGCTGAATCTCCCGTCAATCGGCAGTTTGTCAGTTAGAAGATAAGCCTATGAAGTAGACCGTGTGATCAACCTGCCTGACTGGTTTTGTTGTGGCTTATCGGGACTTGTACCTGGCACTGGCAAGACCCCCTGGCAAAATTTTCTTAGGAGTGTTGATGACGTTTCAAAGAATCTCTCAGCGTGCAGTAATCTAAAACCTACACATGTACATGTAGTGGACATTTAGTTTGTATGTGATAGACAAAAAACCAATGCTTGGTAAAATACCAAAAGATTCACACTATCTAGGAGTTTCACAAATTAGATAATAGCCACGCACTGATATACAGGTTTGAAAACAGTTAACATGAAAATAGGTTAGGTTGTCATCAAAGCTTCTCTGTAACGGGAAGATTTTTTTTTTGTTTTTTGCCAGTGACATTTCTACAAGTTACGGTAAGCGTAGGAAGTGCATAATTTTTGGCTAGGTGAAAATAGGCAGGTGCAGTTAAAATCTACACAACCAGCACTTCCACTTATTACTACTTGTGGGTCGTTTTTAAGGGAGATAGTGGGAAGAGGTAAATGTACTGTTTGTCATTTGAGCTTAACTCAAGTTGTAATGTAGTGTATACTGTAGTTGAGTAGAAACAAGAACCGCTGGCCTAATCGGAAGGAGATAAAGGCTTTATCATTGACCTGTGGCATACAGCCCACAAACAAAGCACACTGTACTAAGTAATGTACTGATGAAACATTTCCAGAAAAAAATGAGCTGTATTCAGAACACACAAAGACTGAGCACATTATCTATGTAAAATTTCTCAGGAGTAGGGCAAACAAAAAATTAAAATGCTAAATAAGTTTCTGTCCACAAAATGCAAATGCCATGCTCGATGGCTTTTACAGGTTAAACAAAGGCGTAGAGAGAGAGAGAGAGAGAGAGAGAGGGGGGAAGAGTGAGAATGGTGAGAGATTCCAGTGCCTTTTTGTTCACTAAACTGATAGGAGAAAGCCAGCCTCTCCACTCGCTCTTTTGCCAAACCTGTTGTAACTGCTGTAAACCCGTTGCCGACAGAGGGGGAAGGGTCTACATGAGAGGTGACAATAGCCCTTACAAGAATGACTAGTGACTCATCCTGTTGTACTGGAACTGTGGCCCTCCTTATATTGCATAATCGAAAAAAAATATAACATAGACAAAAAAAAAACCTTATCACTCCTGTTGGTTAAAGCTTGTACAACATGCCAGCCTTTCAGGAACTAAGAAAAACAGACTTGCCTCTAGGTTGATGACAGTGCATTCTTTGAGTTTATCGTAGGTTTTGCAAGGGCTTCACAAGGCCAAGAAATCAGTTTTCTCACACCATAGGACATCATGTACTCTCCAACTAAACTGAAAACAAGAAATTAACATTGTGATTGTGCTGTGTGGCAGTCAATAGTATATCTATAAAATACAATCCCTGCCAGTATAACTGTTCATTTTACTATGAAGTATATCACACATAGCTATGAACAGCTGCCAGATTTTAAACATAGTTACCAGTTTCAAATTTAGAATTCAGATATTTTCAGCTGTCTTGAGGTTCAGGTCTTTCTTAGCGACACGAAAGGTATTGTTAATTAATTTTCACATCATTTGGATGGTTCAGCTCATTTCAATAAGGAATTTGCTTTAGTCTAAGGCATTTAATGAGTGACCTTTTGGTTCTTCTGACTTTATTTGCCACTAAGTCAAAACTTTTTCTTTACTGTAACATTTTTAATATTTTCCCTCCCCTCACAGTCAAAATCTTCCTGTTCTACCTGATATTCTATGGATGCTTGGCTGGAATTTTCATTGGAACCATTCAGGCACTGCTGCTTACATTAAGTAGCTACAAACCCACCTATCAAGACAGAGTCGCTCCCCCAGGTAAATATGCTCTCATTTTACTTGTGTATTTCTCAGTGATCTGTTGTTGCTCTGAATGTTTGCTCAGGGATGAGATTTTTTACACTGTCAAGCTTTTATGCAGCTGTAGTCCACAGAATAGTTTTGGATTTGGCAGCAGTACACTCATTTGGTATGTGTGTTTTTTTTTTTTTTTTTTTTTTTTTTTTTT
>OMKZ01033227.1:0-26057 GCA_900302535.1 Neoniphon sammara | reverse complement strand
GGTATGTGTGTTTTTTTTTTTTTTTTTTTTTAATGAGAAGCAGCCATTAATGGCTACGACCCTCTTATGTTGTTGCCATGCGGCTATTAGTGGTGCGTGTTTTAAAAAAAACTCGGTTGGGACATGCCTTCAAGCAGCTCCTCCCTGTTAGAAGCCTGTCTGACCTTAGATAGGTTCAGCCATTTTGTCCTTCACTCCTCTCAGCCAGTCAATGTTTTTCCCCTCAGGGTCTGGGGGAACGGTTTTACAGCTACCGTACAGTTTACAACTCTCATTGTGACTAATATGGCTCATGTGTGCTGTGAATATATCTCTGAAAGATGTTTCACAGCCAGTTGCTCGCATGTAAATGAATATGGCAGGCAAGTTTGTGTCTAATTCTTTGAAAAGTGATTCAGTTTTTCACGGCTAAGAGGCCTCTAAGCTTGTTTTGCTGGGGCAAATTCTTTCTGTAATCTGTAATCTTGTGAGAACACAGAGCGACATCAAACACTGCAGCATATTGTACTAGTCAGACTACGCCTGCTTCGAGATTTCCTGTAAGTTTTTAGACAGTGTTGTTTTTTAAGTGCCATGGCATTTTCTCTCCAGCGTTGTCTTGTTGTGCCAGTGCCTGTTTGCACAGCACACGCTGTTGCCTTGGGGTATTTTTAGCAGCCATTGTAAATGACTGGCTTCATGCACATGGGTTAGTTTGCCTGCTGTTTTGCCTGTCGGCCATTTCCTCTCTCAAAACTGTTGACAATCGAAGACTGTTCCTGCAGAACGACGACATAAGTAGGTGTAGAGTGTTTTGAGTTGAAGAGAGTTTCCATTGGTAGCATGATAAAGGAAGAAAAGAGTAGCTTGGTTTTTTTAGAGCTGAAGCCCGCCTCTCACTCTGGGGCTAAAAGTTTCCATTGTGAGAGAGACACACGTGAGACTGGATAGGTGGGGGCTGGGGATTGGTAAACTTTCACAAGCCCGGGCTGAAATTAAAATGACTGATGTCAGTCCTCCCTTGCTGTTTCACACGAATAACTTGAATGTTTCCCATTTCTAAAACGGCAAATTAAAAGATTCACAGTGAACCTGAAAGAGGATTAATAAAATGTGATGTTTCTTTCACTCCTCTTACCCATCTCATTCTCTTCATGCCACGCCTCACTGAGGCCTTGTGGAAAATTACTGCTACATAGAGCTGACAGAGCCCATCTGTGGAAACCCCCAAGACCCTACATTGTCTATTGTCCCTAGATAATAGACTGTAGATCCTCAAAATAAGTTGAAGAAATACAGCTTAAACAAATTTAGCACTGAATTCTTGATAGAAAACTAAAATATACCAGCTTGCATAACATGGAGCAGCCATCTCCGACAGACATTATAGGAAATTGAGAAGATTTTCAACATTTTTCAAAAGCTATCTCAATTTTTATAGTGTGCTTTGTTGAAGTTTGTGCTTTTACCCTCCTGTCATTCCAGTGGGGGATTCGTGTATCAGTGAACTTATTTTATATTGTGTCTTCTTATCAAAACTATTTTCTGTTCTTCAGGTTTATCACACACCCCACGCTCTGAAAAATCTGAAATTTCGTTCAATATGAATGACATAACATCATATGCCAAGTACACAAAAAGCATGGTGGAGATCCTTGAGAAGTATGACGATGAACGCCAGACTGATCCGATGAAGTATGAAGACTGTGGAGGCAAGTATAAGCCAATAATACAGGGATTGTCATAGTCACTGGCTGATCCCTGATGGGTATGTAATAGTCATCAATCAAGATTTGACATGAGTTAATCTATTTCAATGGTGGTTCACTGTCAGAAATTAATGCTAGTGAGGAGAAAAAAAACACTTATAAAGCAATAGTAACATCTTCATTTACAGAGTTAACTTCCAAACATTTATTTAATCTAAATTTCATGCAATTAAAAATTAACTAATAAATCATCATGTAGTCAAATGTTAATTCAATATTAAACATGTTAAATATAATAATTCAGTAATGAGCTCTGCATATGCATTTATATTTGCAGGTCTAATGGTGTTTTTTGCTCCGTTCACAGCCGTTGCTGATACATACAGGATCCGTGGGGATCTGGAGAGTGACGTAGGAATGAGGAAAGCTTGCAGTTTCTCTAGGTCCTGGCTGGGTAGCTGCTCAGGACTGCCTGATGACACTTTTGGCTTCAAGACTGGACAGCCGTGCATTATTGTCAAGCTCAACAGGATTGTCAATTTTAAGCCAAGGGTAGGTGCACTTCACTCTTACAACATAATAGCTTTAGTTATTATGGGTCATAATGCAGTCACACAATAAGGTTGGTTTGCTTGACAATTGTTCATCAAGACATATAGAGCATGCATTGAAAAGTAAAAATGCTGATAGTTGATACAAGTTTGGATTTCTGCTCAATACTTTTTGAGTTAAAAAGAGCCAGTCAATGACTCTCTTCTCTGCGTTTGATTTGATGTAAGCTTAAACTTGTAGACAAAATGAAAAAAAAATTGTGTTTTTATATAAAATTCTCAATATAAATAAGAACAGGAATACCTGGGGCGAGTAGTATGTCCAGTGTAAAGTCTGCTGTTGTTCTCTTTTTAACTGTCAAACAACATTGCTTCTCAGTGTTTAGATATTTAATTTCAGTTTTCAAGATGACTGTGTTGTGCCACATTCCAGCAAGCATTTAATCAGAGTGGCAGTGCCAAGACACTTTCCCATCACAAACATTATGATGTGATATCCTGAATTCCTGGTTATCTTTTGCTACTGCATACAACTAACTGTGCTAAATTCAAAGTTGGAACTTTGTTGCAGCTAAGTTAGAAATAAGTTTCAGTGAAGTTACAACCGCAAATGAAACTATCCTGCAATCAATTTAAGTTGCATGCAGGTTGAGCCATGTAAAACCACATTTTGTAGCAGCGGTCTAATTACCCAGTCAGCTGAAATCCAACATAACATAACCGACTGCTCGGGATGTTACTCATCAACCAGTTTCTCCTTTCAGGTTCCAGCCAACAATCAGTCTCTCCCAGTTCCTGTCCAAGCCAAAGCACAGTCCAACCTGATCCCTGTTTACTGCACTACTAAGGTATATATCCATATGACATGATGTAGCAAGAATATAATGGTAAACAAATATATGCTATATATTTGTAGCAAGAATATAACTGTCAGAAGTATCAGAAAATGTGGTAAAATGGTCAGCTTTTAACTCACATGCAACTATTATCCTTGCAGAAAGAGGAGGATGAATTCAAAATAGGAGAGATCAAGTACTTCGGTTTCGGTGGTGGCTTCCCTCTTCAGTACTACCCATACTACGGCAAACTGTTGCATCCTCAGTACCTCCAGCCTTTGGTGGCCATCCAGTTTAGCAACATCACCCTGAATGAGGAGATCCGCATTGAGTGCAGAGCATATGGAGCGAACATTGAATACAGTGATAAAGATCGTTACCAAGGACGCTTTGAATTTAAGATCACCGTTGCCACGTCATGACCTCAGCTATGATGAGCACTTTCCTCTACCCCATTTTAAAACAAATTAATTTAGAGAAAATAAAAGTTAAAATAAACACGACTAGTCTTGGAACATTCATAATATACAGGACCTACACTTAATCTGTGTGCTTTACACTAGCTTTTCTGTGTTTGTTGAGGTTTAGAATGTAAAATACAAGAGTAGCAATAGCCAATATTTATTCTACTGTAAATGAAAATATTCCTTGAGCCATGGGACATGTTCATTTATTACTGTAAATTGCAATTCCACTACTGATGTGTAGCGAGCGGTGTTTCTGTCCCCAAGTATTTCTTCCTAATGTGGTTTCTATATATTTTTGGAGTGTCCAGTGCTGTAGTCTAGTCACGTTGTAATCTGTTGTCTTATGTGAGTCAGCTTTAGTGGTCCAAGGTGTGTGTGTGTGTGTATGTGTTTGCTTGTTCCTGTGTGTAAGCGTGTTAGTTTATGTGAGTGTGTGGATGTGTCTTAATGTGCTCTTACTAACTGAAATACTGGCATGGTACTCTTAACCTTTAAGGCCCATGTATGAGTAAATGAGTGCGCTCCATGGAAACCTTTTTTTTCTTTACTAAGTTGTTTAAGTTGATTGTGGAAGGATACATTTGTACACTTTTTCTTTATTGTTCACCTTAGCTGTGGGACGTTTCTGTTTGACATCCATACTTCTGCTCATTCTTAATTCAAAGTGTAGAGTTTTGTGGGTCCAGCCTGGATGACTGTCACCTCCATGGAAACAGTGGCAACTCAGTGCTTTTAAAATCTGTTTTGCTGGAGACATCACATGATGTGGTGTAACTTTCTATTGAATGTTTTAGCCATTTTCATGGTGGAAGAATTTTATATTTATGCAGTTGTACATTTTTAATTTTTTTTTTCACCGGAAAAAAGTGTAATGTATGAATCCAATACCAAAGTCGCTGGTCAAAAGTTTAGAGTATCAGAAGCAATGCAGTACCCCGTGTAATAAGATGTTTAGTTGATGTGAAAGTGCTTAATTCAATGTTGAAGATCAAAACACTTGTCAGGAGTCCATCTACTCTTGTCACTTTATTTAATCTGGATAAGGCGGAAACAATAAACAGAAAAGTAAGCTGGTTGTGAATTCTTTGAATGCACCTTGAAACATTTGTTTACTAAACTGCAGTCACCCGTCCAAAATCTTGAAGAAATACTGCACCTGTAAAAGGAAAAAAACAAAAAACAAAACATTACCTTTGAAAATAGGATTTGATATTGTAGATAGAAATTCCCACCATACAAGGTTATACATTACAGCTTATTATACACCCTGAGTGCCATTACCTTAATCAGGTATAATCTGAATTAATCTTTCATGTGTCAGACAGCCAGTTTTCCCCTGATATTAGAATAGTCACGTTGTGGAGGTGCTAGAGTGAATGCTCCTCTGCACAAAGCTTTCTTGGCTACTATGTACTACCCTTGGGAAAATGGCAGCTCAGCCAGTCACAGGCTAATGGTTAACAAGGAGTCATTTGTCTACTCTGCAGATCAGGAGCTTGCCTGCACAATGACGCCCAATGGGTCAGACCCACTCCCTACAAAACAATGGTTTTGTTTCAAATTCCTCTGCCATTCTTTTTCTCCTCAAAACCAGTGTGATCTAAGGTTGCACCAACCCACAGAGGGGAGTCATAAGACTTGTTTTAGAACACAAAAATTCACAGAATTAAAGCTTTTGTTCTTGGTTGAATGAGAGATAGTTATTTGTGCCGGAACAGAAAGACAACCAATGAACCTTCTATTCCTCAGATCAAAAGAGAAACAAAGATGAATAATGTGGGTGTATTCTACAGTAATTGGGAAGGAAAATGTGCATGGGTCAATGAAATACCACCCACCTCCAAAACCCCATCCTCAGGGAGGTCTGTACAGTGGATTGCATTTTGCACTTTGTCTTTGCCGTACAGAGCACGCAACGTGGTTGGACGGAGATGCCGTGCAATTTCCTGTTAAATGAAAACATTTGTTTTCAGGAATGATGCATCAAAACATTTATTTAGATTTTTTCACTGATCTATCACCCTATTGACATTCATATAAATATCACAAACTTCAATGTCAAGCATTTATTATTATAAAACAAATGTAAGACGACAAGAATATCTCAATTTCCATGATGGCAAATGGAAACAACATAATCACAGATAAGAACATTTTCCCCCAGATGTCAAGGTCTTTTTGTGTGGATAATATAGTTAAGTTTTGAAGCCAAGCATCCTGTATGCAAGTCATTCAGACATTGACTACAGAGCAGATGGACATGTAGTGCTGCTATAGAAGTGAAAAACACTACTACAGAGGAAACATACTAGAATCAGTACAAGGGTAGAGAGCACCAAACATTTATTAATGCCACTGTAGAATTTGATTATTCAAGAACAGCATAGTTCAGGTTTCTTGGAGTAATAATGCAACACATTCCTACTGGGCACAAATGTACTTACACTGCACACTTTCCATTTTAAAATTCCATATTTCTTCCAAATTATAATTCTTGACCACATTTACATATTTTTGTCAGCGTTCACTATGATGCATGTTGATAGTTGCTGACTGGAAACTAGTTTGCTATCACTCCAGTAGCTGAGCATTTCACAATATGTGAAATGACAATAGGTCTACAATTACACTGATTATGCGGTCATATGTGCTTCATGACCGTGCAACACTTTTTCCCCTTAGATTTTGCACAATTTTAAGCCAATTCATATTACACATATTAATTCCATTTTCCAATGAATTACCAGACTTTCAACATGCATAGGAACACTGTTCTGTTACCTTACAGTTTATTCAAGACACAACCTTAAATCCTCCTCTCCATTGCACTTTTTTCAGGTGCTAACTATATCATGAGCATTTGTCCATTTCATTCTTTCCCAAGGTCACAGCCTGGCTCTTTCGCCCTCTGCTAATCTCTGCCTCAAAGAAATACAATCCTCACACAGGGTCCACTGTCAGGGGAGGGCTAATAAGGATAACTGTTAGCTCTATGGGAGAGAACAGAAAGTACAAACCATAAAGCATACAGTACCACAACTAGCACTGGCGTAAGCACTTCATATGATATTTTATTAACTTGCACTCAAAGGTCTGTTAACCAAAAAAGGTCCTGCACAGCCGTGTTTTATCTGAGAGACTTTTAATTAGATAAAGGGCTGCATATCCTTGTGGGACAGGCTCATAACTAGTTCAGTAGCGTAGCCCATGCCTAAGGTACAAGTTACTTCATGTTCCATCATCAAATCAAATCAAGGCAAGACATCTCCAACTAAGACCTCCCCTGGAATGGCAGTGTCCCTTCTTTCTCTTCATTACAGATGAATCAAAAAAAAGTTCAGAAGACATTGCCATACCACCACCAAGGGCTTTGTTTTGTCTCAGATTTTGTAGAGCAAAGAATTTGATTTTGTCTTAAGAGAGGAAACCACTTCCTTTGACAAGTCCTTTATGCTCCAGTGGTTTATGAGCGCTCACACAAAAGGCAGGAACATATTTCAAGGTCATAAACCAGCCTAGCATTCTTTTCAGTCACTCACTTTCTTTGAAAAAAAAACCTTGGGCAAAATGAGTCGCCTATTTAAATCTGTTGCACAATCTTTTAACAAATAAATTGAACTGGTTGCTGGGCTGTGAAATAAAGAGAATCATCATAATGATACAGGTATGTATGTTTAAGTTTCAGGGATGTAAATATACACTGTGCATAACTAGCTGGTCTGTACAGTGACCTTGACAGGGCAGTAGCTTGTTCTTTGCCCCGCACTATATAAAGCCAGGCCCAAAGATGCAAAAAGGAAAATTAGGGGGAGATTTACTTTGTATCAAAGATTCTTTGCCAAAGTCTGCTCTTTGTAATTGCATTAGTTACCCATGAGTGACCTAGTGTCAGCGAGCTTAATTTGATTTTAACGAGTCCCATAGCATGCTAGACTCATGCTTATGTAAGGGCTGCTGGCTTTTGTGCAAATTAATAACTATGGCAGGGTGGCCTAGTAGTTAGAAGACCATCCTGAAACTTAAATGTCTCATGTTTGATCCTACATGATTCACCAAGTGTTCAACTCTGTTAAATTGTGTAAAGCCAAGACAGGAAAACCCCTACGTGATCTTGTGACACTGCATATGGCTGCTATTGTGCTGCAAACTCGGCTGTGAAGCACCCTTATACTGTATGAGAGTTTTTTTATGTGATATGCAAAACAGCAGCTTTGTAACTCTAATGTTTTCAGCCCCAAGACTCTGCTACCTTGGTTCTAATTCATAATGAATGTAAATGAGTAACACAAATGAGGAAATGTCGCAGGAGAAGTAGGATTTTGAGAATCTGACAGCATAATAGAATCAATGCGTATCTCTTGTGATGACAGGTATCAAAATGTATTCAGAAATACTGCATGTGGGTGACTTTTCAAACTTTGTTGTGCGTTGTAATCCTCTGCTTCTGGAATGTTCAAGGCTGTCTGCCCTGTGAGTGACATCAGGCAAAAAAACTCATCCCATGTGCTGTATAAATGACTCACAGAGCATCAATACTGATGACACAGATGTCACACCAACTATCAAGACCAGGACAACTAGCCCTATGTCCACTGAACATGTCCATGCTCACAGAAATAATCTTACTCTAATTACTATCATGTTTAGCACTTGGAGTACTTGCCTAATTTCTTTTTATCCCACAAAATGACCCCAAGCACATAAACCTGAAACATTGTGGAAATGATATAGCCTATCTGTGCTCTCTTGTATATAAGATGTTCCTAATGAAGAAATAATTAAAGCTCTGGGGCAAATCTCCTTGGGGCACACTGCCATAGTTACCACATGGGATGGTCATCTCTTCTTAATGTGGTGTTACATTGCCTGGAGAGAGCAATATTACTGTATAGTCACAATTTTCACACCTAGGTTTTAACCAACAAAAAATCTCCAAGATGCAGAATCATTAGAGCAAATCATACTATGAATTTTTGTCCTAGCCAGGTGTATCTGTTCACCCACTGATAAGCTGTTAATGAAATGTCCCTAAAAAAGGCAGTGACGGCATTGTGGTGCACCAAATCCAACACAGAAGCCACCTGGGACAGCTAGTATCATTTTCACAAAAGCATTACATCAGTGAACATTAAGTGGTGAAACACAATTCTAACACACAGGATGGATGGCTCCTATCTCAGCCTTGATGAAAAGTTTAGGCTAATTTGATGATCTCATGCAGACAGCAGTTAGTCAGGCGCCTTCTTGTAATCTATGACAATGTGAGGCCACCCAGCATGGTGTGACCGCTGTATGCTACTTGTGTGCAGATGGTGGGACTGATGTTTAACAAAACTGCTGATTGAAAAGGAACATGTGTACTGAGAGGCCAAGAGACACAGAACCCAAGAAAAAAGAGGGAAAAGAGCAGAGTATGCAGGCTGGGAGAGCGGCTGACAGAGGACTGTTGTGCCTGTCCGCTCTGATATCAGGATGCATCACAAGACAGAGCACAATCTCGTGACTGAGAGCAGTGCAGGACAGCTCTGGGAGTGGAGGTGTGAATGCACTGGGATCCTTTTTGTCAACATATCTGACATCTAGTTAAACGCTGGCGGATACAAACATTTCAGTCTACATTTCAGTTTTGTGCTCTCCTCTCTGAGAGCTAACAACAATAAAATCGATTCTGTCTGCCATCAACTCAACCGTCCACCATCAATTCAGTTCATATATGATAAAGCAGGTTCAGAGTCCATCAGACCACCCATTTAACTGCTCAAGTCATGTGTTTATCCACAAGAGAGCTGTAGATCAATCTTTAATGAAATGGCATTAATCAATAACCTACTGTTACCACAAACAACGACCCTTAACTACTCATAGAATTTCCAGCCTCTTTACACAGCTCAGTGTTATATTGGAAGTGATAATGGATATATCAGTGTTTGTCTAGTTTGGTCCATCATCCTGATAATGATGTCTGGAATGTCTTGGCACCCTGCATTTCAAAAGAGAACATTCTGTACTTTGACGCTTGATATATTGTGTTAACATGTCACAACAAGCCATACAAGTGGCAGCCTGATCAACTAGCTCACACTAGAGAAATTTAGTTTACATCACTTTTGCTCTAAGATGTCACTGTGCTCCTGTGACTTTCCTCTTTACTCTCTTAATCTCATGTATCAAATGGTTGAACTCCCCCGAGGTGGAGGGGAGATATTACGTAGGTTATTTGTCAGACAATACTGAGGCTAGTTTGAGGTCACGCTGTGACAAAACAGTATGACCTCACTGTTACCTCTGCTAACTATATGTAGCAAATCAGGACAGGCAGGGACAGCTAGTATCTTTTTCACAAAAGCATTACATCAGTAAACATCGACTGGTGAATAATAATTCTATAATTCTAACAAATGGGATGGAGGGCTAATATCTTAGCCTCAGTAGGAAGTTCAGGCATATTTGATGATCTAATGCAAGCTAGCAGACAGGAGTTAGCCAGGGGCCTTCATGTAATCTGTCATAAAGCCAATCAGGAGGTAACTTACCAGCTGCACTGCACAGACAGCATTAATAACACAAGGCCACAGAGTCTTTCATCGAGAATGTTTTTTTTTTTTTTTTTGCAGCAGAATGAGATATATCAATGTGTTTGGACGCCTTACAGTAACATTAAATATCAGGCAGAAAATAGAGAACCCAAGACATGAGAAACACCAAACACAATTCCAACCTTTTTCAAATAACTTTTTCAATGCTTGTTAGAGTAAGATTCTTATGTTTAGTCCAGTATTCCATGCAAGAAATACTTCCAAGCACTGACGACTTTAATCAGGTATGTCCTACTGGAAATGAAGAAAAGGCCTTCTTTTTTGACACTATGAGGCCGAACTGTGGTGAGTCATGTGACTTGGAAAACATGACTAAATTAGCCGTGACACTTATCTTCCTGCTCTGTAGTAACAGTGTACCTTCAGTCACAGTAACTTTTTAACAGTGCAGTGTGGCCTGCAGGACTGAAACTTCAGCACAGAATGTACAATGAAATGTTAAGAAAAAATAAAAATAAACTCAAGATAAAAAATGACAGCACAAACATTTTAAGGTGGCAACACAGAGTAACAGTCATCACTGCCAAATTTGAAAGTTGAGTCATGGGTAATGGCTGCATTTGTAGGGAAACTGTGCAGATGTGTAGTCCCTCATTATTATGGTAACCAAACAGTGATTGGAGGCACAGCGTCATATCATTAGATTTCACATCACGCACCAGCACAGCCCTGCAGCACTGATTCCACAGCATCCAGGGACACACACATGCATGCACGTGTGTGCACTCACATACACATACACTGGCATGCACACAATTATTGAGCTGTCACTGGTAATGGTATATTTAAAAATAAATGGAAAGCAGTCCCGTTTTCTTATTTCTTATTAAATTTAATTTGAATGAAACCACTTTCAAGGTTAAACTGGTTCAACCTTGTGGGAACCTCTTGCAGTTAAAAACAGTGTTACCAGCTCAGGTGACACTGGTTTGAATCATGGTTGTTACAATGTGCGCAGAGCAGTCTCTTACACTACATGCTTATAAGTGATATTGACATACACCTGTTTAATGTTTAATTTGAAATAATAATCTGTGACATCTTCATCTATCTGTTTTGCCAATGTGTCATTAACTGATTACACAATAGTGATTCACCCTATAGCCAGTTCATGAAAGGTTTCAAAATTGCAACATTTGCAGTTCTTAACACCCAGTGTTGGGTTGGTCTTTGGAAAATGTATCACTTCCTATGTAACAGAGGAAGTGATGCAAAATGGCAGCAAAATTACAAAATGGCAGCAGCAGGAGTTTTGTTTTGAAAACATAGAGGAACTTGGCAAATAGGATGACGAGTGATAGCTGGCATGGCTGAATACAGAAAACACTGCTAACCACAGAAACTCAAACTTCATCAACAAAGAAAAGAAAGAAAGAAAGAAAAGAAACAGTGATGGCAACACTATTTAACTGTGAAGTGATCTCTGAGAAGTGCAGTGGAAAAAACATGACTGCTTGCATTGGTTACAATGCTGTATAAACTAACAGGCTAAACATCTGGTTTATTCATAAAACATTTCAAATATTTACTTGATAGTGAGAAGGAAATAACGAATAATGAAAAGCTGGGCCAACAATCAAGAAAGAAAAGTGCACAAGAGATTGGACCAATCAGAGAAGTTGCTTGTGAAGGTGTTTATGACACAAATATCCTACATTTGAATATTAGTTATCTAATAGCATATGCCAATCAATCAACCTTTGCAATGTCCCCATTATGTACATTTTTTATGATAAAGTATTGCCTTATTTTCAGTCTAGTTACTAAGTAATGTGTAGGGTTCAGCAAGAAAAAATCCACCCATCACCGCTGCATTAGACCCTCTTTTTTTGTCCCATCCCAGCCCCGGTGGACAGGCACGACCAGTAGTGTGAATTCCTCTCACACACAATAAGTGAGGCGTGAGAAAGAGAATTATGCTGTGAACCGCGGACTGTTTTGGATCATGATAGCTGCAGAGTAGCATGGAAGAAGCAGCGCCACAGGACTGGCTGTACTGTCTCTGCCTTAATGTGTTCAGAAACAGAGAATGAGATCTTTGAAAAGTCTCCAAGCAAAACATAAGATGATAAGCACTGCAGTAAAACAATAACATGTTAGCCCTCTCTTTACTCAACAGAAACAACTCAATGAACAGCAAGTCAATTTGGCAATCTGTCTATTTCGACAGAATGTGTCCACAATGGTTTACCTACCCATAATTTTGGCAATTATCTATGTTACATTGCTAATGTTATCTCTAAACCAATCAGATATAATTCTTACTGACATCATTTACAGTTGAGGGCAGATTTACTAAGAGAGGCCTTAAGTATCCTCAGTTTTGTGACGCATTATGCCTGTGGGTCTGGCCAAATTAGCGGCATATCTAATAAGAATAGGCCTGAAAATGAACAAAATTTCTTCATTAATGTGTCCAGTGCAACATAAACACCTGTTCTTTATCATACTTGTCTCCCAGCATTTTGTGCTTTGAGAAGAAAACTCCCATAAATGTATATGCAAAGACGCAAATGTGCAAAAGTTTCTGTGGTTCCTGCATAACCCATAGAGGCTGCCACCGTAGCTCACATAAACATCTCTAAAAATGTAACTGCACTTAGAATGATGCAAGACTGCAAGAATTGTGATTGGTCCACCAGACCATTTTGTACTTCTTCCACTGTGTTATAGTTGATTTACAGTCATAATGAAGGCAACAGAAGCCAGTCGAAGACAGACGAGCTTAGGAGGTTCACAAATATATTCAATTGTAGGACATTTCATTCCCAAATTATTAAACCTGCTAGATCTCAGAAATATCTCAAACATCAGTTTGGACACCACCAGTCCGACAGTGGACTTTGTTTCAGAAAACATAAACACAATTGCTTCCGTTTTACATGTGTGTGTTGTTAGCATGGAACTGATAAAAATTTGACACTATCCAGCGTTTCAATGATCCACGCAAACTGAACTCAACGCATAAGTATAATAGTTTACAATTCATACAAATAGACCTGGTTTGGAGCTAAAAATAACATGAAGAAATAGCTAACTGCTAATATGATCTATGTTATCAAAGATGAACCACTGGTGTGGGCAGGTTTTAGCTTCAGTATACTGAAAACTATAATCCAGCTGCTGTAGCCTTTTATTTGGGTCTTTGTGGATAATTTGACTTGATAGCCTTGATGTGATAGTCAAAACTGTACAAACAGAATGAACAACCAAACATCTGATTATGCAAAGCTAACAAAGCCAGACCACCCTCTGCATTTCAGGCAGTAAGCCAGACACAAATGTGCAAGTGACTGAGCCATACCTACAAGCAGCATGGGCACTAGGTGCGGCATGCCCATCTCAATAATGGTTGGCATTTTGATACTCTGTTGAACTTGTCTAACTCTGCCAACACGTGAGCCAGCTGTGGCTACTGCCATCTGCTGCCCCAACCAAAGATAATCATTTGTTGATATGTTAGCGGAGTGCTTTCTGCTATCTTAATCATAAAAGGCATCTCCAAAATGTGTTTTAACAATTTGCAGTACTGACTGTACTGACTTCAATTGCCTGTAGCCCAACAGTTTGAAATTTTATTTGCTGAGGTTGCTGAAGTTATGAATCTGGGAAAAGCTGAGGGAGTAGACAAGAATTTCTCGCAATACACTTTGACTCACCGGGTCGGCTGGCCCACAGAATTCCCGGAATGTCTTTGGTGTGTCCGTGCCCTGGATCTCTAAGGCCATGCAGGGTCCAGAACACAGCTCAGTCACCATACTCTACCGGGGAAGCAATGGGAATATGTTTAAAGCTGTTTCACATAATAAGGACTGCTGAATCTGTCTGAATGCAGAATGCAGAATCATAACCTTACTGATAGATATGTGTATCAGCAGCCCACAAAATGAAGTGGTGCAATACTTTGAAAATGCATATATGAGGAACTGGCCAAACCCTTTCATCTGAAAACTAGTATAAATTTTAACTCTTTAACATTGAGCCATTACAATTGTACAGTGAATGCATGAAAAAGACATAAAATACCCAAAAGGCTTACAATATATCTTCGTTCTAGCAATTAACATAAACCTGATTAAATAAATTGTCAATTCACAAAATGTTCGACCTATTCAGTTGATGTCATTTTTTCTCAGTGTTCAACCAGTTTACAAAGGCATCTGTGAAGCCTCTAACAAACTCACTTTGTGTTTTTAGGTGCAAGTTTAACAAGGCACACTTACTACACTGACTCAGAAGCTTGTAACACCTTTGTGTAAAGGACAGGATAAACTCATCACAAGCCATCCATGGAGACTGCACATATTCCCCTAAGACTTGCTGAGGAGCAATGCTATTCAGATGGCTCTTTGCAAGCTAGTTACTGCCCCTATCAGACAATGCCTGGGTCATGGACTGGGCAGTGATTCACTTATACAAAGGCAAGTGAAGTGGAAAGGGAAGTGGTGTTATAATGGTGGATATAATATACAATGAAATAAGACCCAGTCATATTTCTCAGTCTCAAGTTTTGGCTATTAACATGGTCACTGAAATCTATCCACACTCCTTTGGTAGATCCTTATAAAAAATAAATGTATTGAACCTTTCAGTGACCAGCCAAAATTTGTACATGATTAACAAAAATCACAATGATGTGACATGGCCATAGTGTAGGTACTTTCTATGATGCCGCAGTAAAGTAGTGCTCATACTCACAGGGTACTCTGTTACAACCCCTTTGTAAACTTCATAGAACTCTTCTGCATTGGCCCGGTCCATATTAAACTGTAGGAACAAAAAACAAAAGAATATGTCACAGAGATAAGACAGCTTCTTCTTAACACCCAGGAAGGGTGGAAGGAAACATATCATCTCTGTGCTTGGATTTTCTCCATTATCACAAATGGCCTTTTCTGTATATCTGTGTAGATACAAAATGTCCATAAAAATTTACTGCCTTATTTATTAAGAACATCAAGCAAATGCAGAATCACAGATTTAAATCAAAGTACCTAGAGAATTGATAACATGCAGCCATTTTAGCCTCAATAAACGCACAACATACTCTGCATGTGGTTACAGTGACAAAACCCTGATTGATTTATTTTGTCCTGAGGCCCACAATGTGCATCACATTTGATGTGGCAAAGTGAATGGACATATTGTTCCAGTCCCCTACCAGAGCCAGGATAGTCACAGTCAGGATTATGAAAGGTTACGGCTTGCAGCACTGATGTTCAGTTCGATTATGAGGTCAGGTTAGATCAGAGAAAGCCAATACAGTATGCCCTTTAGTTACATGAGTAAAATGTATTTACGTAGACATATAAAGGTATTTATGTGGGCATAGGAGTAAAAGGATGGGAAAGGTTAATTTTTACTGTAGTACCCTTTAGTTAAAAAGGTATGACACATTTTCCACCATAGGAAATTCATGAATTATTTGTTGAACTTGTACCATCTGAAGGGCTGAAATTTCAAATCCAGCAGCAGATATGGAGTTCAGGATCTTCCCAGTCAGTCCTGTTAACACATCAATGCAGATAATGTTAGCTGCAATGGGAGCGTGACAGTGTTACACTTTCCTTACAAACATGTTGAGCTCGCTGACAGAGACCGACAAGTATGTAAGACTTAATTCAACATTGTTAACTAGATCAATCACTAGTTCACTAGCAAATGGTAGCATCTGGGCTATAAACATCAAAAACAGTTATTCATTTGTGTAAGGATTAATATTTGGCTATAAACGGTATCATGTTTCATGAATGTAAAAATACCCAGACCCAAAAATACCCATCATTTTCACTTTCACTATTTATGAATAACACGCCTCCAGGTCAACCACCCCTAAACACCCATTCAATGTCAGCTTTTTCAGCAAATTTTCACCCTGTGGAAAAAAAATTGTCCTGAGTTTGGAGGGAAATGAAAAATATAGTGGGTGATACAGAACAAATGCATCATGAGGATTGGGGAAAAAACTGTGTTGGTAATACATGTCTGCAAAATTATCCATCAACACTGCCTTTTGCTTCCTATCTGTAGCTGTCCTAAAATCCTTTTTGTCTTCACTGTTTACGTGTTTAAAGTCTAAATAACACTTTACTTGAAACCTAATAAAGTTTTGGAACACAGTCATAATGTCTGAGCAAGAGGTGCATGGCACAGTCATGAACGGCATGTCAATTTTTTGATCAGCTGACACATGGTGGCCATATAACCACTGTGCCAGTGATGACAAAGTAAGCTTACACAATAGGATCCTAATTGGAAATAAATGCCTGGCATTGCTACTGCATGAGCTTCTGGTAGCTTTAGGGAAGTAGCCAGTTTCGTGAAACTGTATATACTTGGATAAATCACAATTGATGAGAAAGGTACAACGAGACAGGCCTTTGATAGCTTGAGTGCTAGTAAAAAGGAAAACAAAACCACTGTGGCATAATTATAAATTATTAGCAAAGGAAAAGATCTTGCAGCAGCCTAAACTGAACAGAACAAAACAAATTTTGAGAAGTAATACTACTGAAAACGTCTGTCACTATGGTCACATTTTTACTGTGGTTTTGTGAACTGAAAAGGGTGTGGTTAAACAATAGGAACAAAAGAGTTGGACCACTTCTTACTGCAAGCAAGAAGTGTCATGGTTTGTGACATGGCAGCAAGGCAGTGCTAATTTACATGGCAAAAAATAAAATTAATTAATTAAATAAATAAATAAATAAATAATGAAAATAAACATGTCTGAAAATACGTGTCCCTTTTCATATATTATATGTTGTAGACAAATTTTATTTTCCTCTGCACAGGTCACTGATTACTAGCAAGCCCTTGTTCTTGCACCAAAATAGTAAAACATATCTTATGTGAGATACCCCTTTTAAAGCCCCAATCCGCAACTTGTGCGACATCCGGGCTGTCAAAAATGGACGAGTCAACATGGTCCACAACTCTACATGTTCCTCATTTGCTCACGCAAACCATGTTGACTCAGCTGGAGTCTATAGGGAATTGGGACTCTAATAAAGGTATAACTGTACAAGTCAGGACCTTACAACTTGCTTATTTCGAACTATTACTCTTACTTTTACTTAATTGTGCAAAGTGACTGCCATCAGAATGTTAATGAATTCACATTGCAAGCTACACCTGATATATAGAGCTTTGACATGTATATACGTTATTCCATTTTGGTGTGAGTAGATATTCAGTTTAGTATTCAGTAGATGAAGCAACACTTCATCAAACCAGTGTTCAGACAATAGGATAAGTAGCCTACCTGGAAAGATGAGTAATAAAAGCAATGTCATGACTCTGTGACACAAATGATATAAACAGCACATAAACATGGTATAAAAACTTACTTAAGGCTTGATGAATGTGCTGGGTAACTGGCATGAAGCCACCGCAATGCTCTAATTCAGACATTGTTAATGCTATGTTGAACCATTCTTGGGCAGTGGTGTCTCCTTTGGATAAAATAAAGTGAGACTGCCTTTCACATGCTTGTGCTAATGGAGAACAGCAGACATTATTCCTGTACAGAGAGTCAAGGTTAAGCTGTTGCAGACAGACAAAACTGACAGAGGGCGCCTGCCTCATAATCTCAGTCTGGCAACCTGATAAAATGCAGCCTGCATATCTTTCGGGATATCAAGTTTTCTAAATTTTACATTATTCCTACATGCTGCTGTGCGTACATCATAACTTACACAGCAGATGATAACCAGAACTGCTGCTCTATCGGCCTGTCAATTTCTGTCTTAACTGATTAAGTATTTGGTTACACTAAGTTATGTGTATTAGGTCTAAGTTACTCCCTCTTATGTCCTCTGTGCCCTCCCCAGGCAGCTCCAACTGGCTGCCTCGGATATGCACATTCACCACAGCTCCCAAAAGCAGCTGGTACTGTTGCTAGGCGATCCTATTCTGGGTGCCTGGCAACAGATGCTTCTCTATTCCAGTCATGACTCAGAGCAATTTCAGTCACGATTTCAATCACCTTTGTGATTGTCTGTACATTCTCGACAGTGTAAGATAGCCACTAAACTGACCTTCAAGGCAAATCAAAGCAAGCTTTTGCTACAACTGACCTTTGAATGATTGACAAATGCAGTTTGTGTTCAACTGACTGAGCCGTTCAAACCAGCCTGCTATTCTTGTCTTAGACTAAAGGTGTCACTTCAGCACAAAGGTGCAGATTATGTGGTCTGTTTAAACTAGTGAGACAGTACAGTAAAACGAAGGACAATTAAGAACAATCTCAATCTGTTTCAGGATGTATTTAATTAATTATTTAATTGACAATAATTTAATTTGTATTTACCGTATATAAATTATGTATTTAATGTCTTCAGTGCTTTTGAAATTAACTCCTCCCCTGAAAATAAGTTTGCAATAAAAATGCTCCACTAAAACTTACTTTGACTTGAAAGGAGAGATACTGGAGTGATAACGGCAGTAGTTAAGGTAATTTGATAAGAACAGCATGTTTACTAAAATCATAAATCACCGATAAAGTGCTGAAAGGTTGCAGCTATTTGCTTTGAACTAGTTGTAACCAGATTAGTAGGTAGTGAGTTCTGGCCATAAAGGTGAATCACAGCAGAGAACATGTAAGAGAGTGTTTGTCCGGGCTTAATTTTTTTTTTTTTTATGTTCTCTATTATCTTTTATTTAATTTTTATGATTCCTGGTGTCTCATTTTATTGTTTAATTGTTGTGCTGCTGTTGCTGCCAAAGCACTATGTAACTTTGTTAAGAAGGTTCTATATTAAGTTAATTATTACCGTACTATTATTATTATTATTATTTGCAGTTGTAGTAGCAGTAGCAGTAGTATAGTATCTGAGAATTCCACATCTTGAGAAAAGAGCTGGTGTCTTATCAGGAATAAATTCCATACCAGTGTGAAAGGGTAAAAAATGTAAACCTGGGCTTATGTTTATCACAATGATACAAATAATACCTATAGCATATCAGAGGCAATGTATCACAGCAGCTCATGTGATACAACATGTTGTTTTACAGGGGTCTGTAAATTGCTGTGGTACAACCCTGTAAAGTTACAGAAGAATAACAAATAATACCGTCACTGGTCACTGCCAGGATTAATGATGATGATTATTGATATAACTATTACTAAACATAAATACATTACACATATACATCAATTTTTATGTTTTTATGTCTCAAAACCCAATAATACTGTTTTGAAGGAAGCTGTTGCAGTTGATTGTGTGTTCAACAGTTGCTCAGTTATAGGTTGTAGGCAAAACACAGCATGCCAGTACTAAAAATTTGTACTCATGGGTTCTTTAACACACTGGGGATTACATAAGCTTAAAGCAACTGGACAATATTAAGATCCCTAAAGTTAAAATCTCTAAACGAGTACGATTAACAGAATCAAGGCTACTTAGTCCTTCTAATTGCTTCCTTACTGCTGCTACTGTTGAGTGCACATTATACACCAGGCTTCATATTTCCTGATCAAATTGTCATTTCAGCTACTAATGTTCTCAAATTTAAGTTGACAGCTGTTTGTTTGCTGTGAGAAAATAAGAAAGCTCCATGATTTGATGTAGATGTGTGCTCATGAAAGAGAGAAAGACAAAGCGAGAGCACAAATTACAGACATACTGTCTGCATGGAGACCAAAAAGTAAACAGACTGTAAATCAGACACCGTCCAAACCTGCAGTGAAGAGAAGAGGCGGAGATCAAATCAAAAACACAAGCTCAAATTAATATGTATAAGGGCACCATCTACTGTTGATCTCATCAAACAGCTAGGAGAGCTTGTCCAGTCTAATGAACTGAGTTTGGGCCTATGTCTCTGAGAACAACTGCAGCAGACCTCTCCTCAGTCACCGGCTTGCTGTGTGTGTACTCCATTTCCATTTCACAGGTCACAGCTCTAGTGGCATGCTCCATGAAGAGGGATCAGGGTAGGGATTTGGAAAAATCCAAAGGCGAAGTTGGTAACCATGAAGTGGCTTTGTGTGACGCAAATGCATTAACAGCCATACGTGGACGGAGTGTAAGCGTTATATAAGAGCAATGGTTTGGTTTAGGTCCCTATCTGGCCATGCAAATTTATGCATGTAACATTGAGGCTTTAGCCCAAAAAACAGATTTGGGCTTGTATTGAAATGGGCATAGGCATATTTCAGTGTATTGTGTGTGTGTATACATATTCTATTATTTATTCTATGTTTTTCTTACCTTCTGATATGGCGTGAGGTTTTATGAGGCAGCATGTGCAGTCTGTAAAGTTGGCTGTGTTTGAGGGCCCATGGCCCATTGTGGATGGAAAGAAAAATTCTAGTTCCTAAAAAAAAATAAAAAAAAATAAAAAAACATTTGCATAAAGTAAATAGTCATTACTGAAAAAAATGAGTATGGAGTGGAAAAGCACGTATCATAATGAGTAAAACTACCAGCCTAGCATAACATCCTTACTCTTGCTGCTGCAGCAACTGAGTCAGACCCATGTGCCACGTTTTTGATGCCATCTGTTCCAAACTGGGCACGGACACTCTCCTGTGCCTCCCTCCGTGCCACAGCAGAGTCTGTAGGTCCCAGAAGCCTCCTCCATATAGAGATGGCCTCATCACCCATCAGCTCCATGGCAACCACGGGGCCCGAGGACACAAACTGCACCAGGTTGCTGCAAAATTGATTAACTCTTGAATAAAATTTTAATACTTATCTGCCAGCACCAGTTAAGCTATTGCATTACTGTTCAAATGTCACCGCAATGTCATTAGGATCTTTGTCACAGGTTATGCTAATGACAGTGGCAAGAGACCCCCCCCCCTGCTCACACCAACTCAAAACTGGCAAATCATTTACACAGGCACTCACTTGTAGAAAGGCTTTGACTGATGTTCCATGTAAAAGTCGGCTGCTTGGCTCCTGTAAGGAAACCATAAACATGAAGTTAATGAGTGGCCAAGTTATCTAAGGTATTCAACGTTAACCTTGCGGAATAACCCAACTACTGACAAAAAGATTTACAGATGTCAGTGAGTTTCCTGTCATTTCTGCCAAAAGTCACTTAGCGGCAAATCAATTACAGCAGTTGTGTGAAATTGGTTCTTTGCAGTATACCAATTGTGTTCTGAAACTATTTTACTAGTAAGTATTTTTACTAACTGACAATCCAGTGGTATATCCTAATATTTTGAGGTGTGCTTGCTGCAGCTCTATGATCTGGAGTAGTCTGCTCATAGTAGGGCTGTGTGAGTAGTGTCCAGGAAGTCATAAATCTATTCAATCTACTGCTTTAGAACATTTTAATGACAATGATTTTTAGTGACGAAACTGCAATTATTGAAGGTCACACTGTCGCACACTAAATGTATTGCTGAATACAGGGTATGGACTGACAAAATACAAACAGCACTAAGAACTTTTCCAAGGTTCACAACTTCTGTCTTCAGAATTTACAATGATGGATGAGACCATTCAAGCAAGCAGTGTGTCTCTGGAAGTCATTTTTGTTGCCATTAATAAAGAGAATGGGAGCCAGCAGCATCTGCAAGAAATTTCAATGATGCATATGGGACACAGAGGTTGTCTGAGTTTTTACTAATGGCAAATGATGGTGGTAATGAGCCATGGGAGGAATTATACTGGTGCTGTCCTTTAATGAGTCCCCTCACTCACAGGCTGGACAGCAAATGGGCTAGCACTGTTACTTTGGTCTTATGACAAAAGCCTTTGTCATCATAAGTTAATGAACAACAAAAATGGAGAAATCCAACTGCCTTTAACAAATGACCATATATCCCAGTTATGTTACTGACATTCAACACACATCCATTTATTTCAGGAATACATATGCTCACACTTCAGTATGGTCTTTGCTTCCTAACAAAATAATTTCCTGATCCCTTGGGGGATCTGACCTTTAGAGCAAATGGAACTCACATTTGCATGTCCAGTATTTTCAACTCATATTAACCACAAAATCTTCTTATTTACCAGATGTGCAATTCAATCACTCAAATTGGACCCACTTGTCTCCCTAGAAGAGTTCAGCTTACTGCTGAATGATGGATTATATATCTTGTTTGTCTTATGAGGATTTCTTGACATATGTTGCAGGTCTGTATTTATAAATAGCTTATTTTAAATTTGTTGTTTTAAATTTATTGTTTTATCTGCAAATTTATAGAGGTCTCTCTGGAAAATGAGATATCAATCTCAATGGGGCATACCTGTTTAAGTAAAGATTCAATTAATCATTCAGTTAACTGAGATTGTTAATATTAGTCAGCTAAAAACTTGGCATTACAAAATGATCATTACATAATGCTTTCAGCACTGGTATTAGCCCTTTTGCCAGACCAGACTGCAGGTAGTTAGTAAAATGCCAATCCCTTCTGCCCCTTGGCATGCCATATGTTCCTGACATGTGTGAGAAAGCTGCGTCATCCATCTAAAAATGTGAGGGTGCGCACACATTTTGTCTGATATACTACTATAGTGTGACTTGTAATAACAGGAAAAAAACTGCAGTGGACTCCAAGCACACTCTCACCAGTGAGGCTTTGATCTTACCATGTAAGCTTTGTCATTTTGGCTTTGGTCACAATCAGACTGGCGGCGTTTATCAGTTCAAATATATCTCCGATCTTGGTAACTCCATCTGGCTTTATCATTGCCAGAGTTCTGGGAAAAAAGGGAGAGAGGAAAGGGGCACAAGAAGAAGACACAGAAAGATAAACAAAATAAACTGTGGCACTCAGTAGCTTACAGGAGTGCTTGGCATTCATCACAGAAGCCTGTAACAGTAGGCAACCCATCAAGATCAGACACCACAACTATAAACACAGATAACACTTTGCAACCCCAAATGGATGTATACCATGACGGACAACATGCAGGTTACTGAGCTTTTGCTTATCTCTCACATATACAGGCTCTGTTTTTAGATACAGTATGTAATTCAAAGGTGCCCTCTGCTGCTCATGGGAAATCAGTCAGACACTAGCAAATATTGTACTGACAGGCATGCTTATCAAAAGGGAAATAGCTTGATTTTCCTTTCCAGGCAATAAATGGCACCGTCAAGCTATTTTGACGAGTAGGATTGAAATCAAAGCATGCTGCAGGAAAATATATCTTGTTTTTGTATAATAGTGGATGCTGCTCGACAAGGCTGCATTGGTGCCCTGAAAAAATGTAACCATTAAAACAGACCTTCCCTCAAATTTAACAAGAATGCCATGCAACAGGATGTAGCCTAGATAATGTAACAAAGAAGTGCAAAAAAGGAAATCAGCCAGAATGTGAACATCAGCATTTCCCTTTACTATCCTGAGGACTACACACATGTTAGGAGTATATTTTTCTTGTAAGCAATCCTGCACAAACATGATCGTTACAATTATCTGAAAATACTGTTGAAAAGAAGATTATATGTGACACTGTTAGAAAGTTAAGTTACAGGGTGCGGGTGCTGTAAGTCTGTATGGCATGTAACTTGAGAAGATTATGTGGACTTATCACACCACCTACACAGTCATACCTTTCTTTTTTGCTTCCAAGTTTGTTTGCTGTATATTGGTCTCCATAACCAATCAGATTCAGGTGACGGGAAAACACGTTCACTCTGTTTCCAACAAAAAGATCCTCCTGATGAAGGTCATCATATTTGGTCCTTCTCAAAAAGATTCGCTGGTTTTTAACATCAAACTGGAAGTAACAAACAAACACACTGGCAGTTAATTGAACTTGACAAGTTGTAGATCCAAGCAGTCTTTTAATTCTGTGAGAAACGTCTGATTAAATGTGCTACATATAGACAGTAAATAGTCTAGGTCCTATTTTTCCAAATGCACTTGCAGCATGACAAGTAATTGCAAAGTGATAGGTAAAAATGACACCTTGCCTTAGAAGTATAATTAGAAACTCTACTTTTGATGGTGAATTTTTTTGATTAATTCTAACCACAATAACAGGTAGCACTTTGTGGTAATGAGTACATTTTATTGTCATAAATTATCTTCACTATAACTGGAACATTTGGTTTGACTGTGTCATAGACTTAAAGTGGGCTTTTAAAAGAATACTGAGAATGTTAGAGCAACTCATGTTTCAAGAATATCAGCTGTAGTAATAAATGCTTACCATTTCCACTGAGCCATCTTTGGGGTAGTAGAACAGTTGGTAGCGCCGCAGGAGAGCTGCCGTGGGGTCATGCCACTCAGCAAGGAAGGCATAGCGATCCTCCTGAGAGCAACGTTGAAAAAGTCAAGGCACAGATCAAATTAAGGAAACAAAGGACCACAGAATAAAACTTACTGAGCTATAGAAAAGAGGGAGCCTAGTTTTACACTGTGAGGCTAAGTTGCAATAATAAGCAATATTCAAGTTAATCAAGTCAAGCCTATTTGCAAATCCCTTAATCACAGATACAGTGTCAAAGCTTCACATTATCATTAAACAATAAATGAAAACAACATCCCCAGACTTAAGCTTGCAATGAAAAGAAGGAACAACTCTGATAGTTATGGTCCTAAATTATCAAGTTTATATAAAACAAAACTCTCAGCATTTCTGTCAGTGCCTTTTCTGTCTTGCCTGTGGACTTAAGATTCAAAGGTGGGCTCGGAATTTTTAAGGTCAAACATGCTTTCTAACACACAAAAACATTTGCACAAAGCTCATTCTTTGTTGCAGTAAAGGTACCAGTCATGAAGGAGTCACGCTGGCACTGTAGTAGGAAGTTTTGTTTGTTTTTTTTCCCCCTTATCATGTTCGTCTGTATTCCTACAAATCACTTACTGTTGATGGTTCAGATGAGTCCTCATTAGCATAATAGCTTAATTGTATTCACAAAAAAGGTGGTATGCATTGAGAGGCTGCATTTTACTAGCAATTAAGACTGACTTGGAATTAGTTTATATCAACAAGTCAACAGTGGAAGAATCAGAAATACCTGTATAACCAGAGTTCACAAGGCAACAAATAGTAATCACTGTAAACTTTATGCCCTAGAATATTTCACTCTTTCATCTGATTAAAATTATCTACCATTTATATAACAAGAAAAAAATGTAATGTCAATTTAGCCTAAAATTTGTATGAGTTTTCTAGGGCACTCATTGCTTAGTGGTCAGCATTGTGTCCTAATAGCTAAAAGGCTTTGATTCCCAGCTCAGTTTCCTTTGGGTGTGCTTATTTCTTGTAAGGCTGCAACTAATGATTATTTTGAACATGTACCTCATTCATGACTAGTCTATGTGCCAAAAGTAATAACCTACACCACCCACTACTACCACCACCACCTCAAACATATTCATTTTATGATATGACAGCTGGTACAAATGCTAAGATTTACTTGCTTTTCTCATTCTCAAATGTTTGATATTATTACTTGATAAATGATATAGGTGTGAGTGTGTTTCTCCATCTAAAGGACTGGCAACCTGTCTAGGGTGTTTCCCTGTCTTCTGCCCAATGTATGCTGGGACAGGCTACAGCCCCCTGTGACTATGAATAAGTAGATAAGACAACGAACCTGCAATAAAAATGACAATTTAGAGAGGTTTGTTTATACCCCGTGAGTTTGCCTCTAAAATGTGAAGGTACAATCCAAACTCAGAAAGTATGTGAAATTGGTGCCTGGCATAATCAGATCAAAAACATTGTCCAGGAGTATAATGAGCCATTTCACATAGCACACACTGATTCAAAACATCCTTGATGCGTTTTTTGGGATACTCTGTTGATACCCTTTCAGGGAAAGTACCTACATCCACAGGAAGGTTAGAATTGTCTACAGAAGAGCGCTCGTGGTAAGTATTCAGTGTCTTTCTGTTGGAGATATTCATTTGTTGCATTTATTTGTTGTGACATGGGCTTGAAACTGGGCTCTCTGATTGAAATACAGTCTCCTTTCTCACTAGGTTAACCCACTG
>OMKZ01033224.1:40259-51061 GCA_900302535.1 Neoniphon sammara | reverse complement strand
TGTTCTATTTCTTCACCCCATTGCCCCTTCCCAGAATTCCATCTGTGTGCTTGGTGCGGAGGCTGCTGGCAGGACCGCTCTCGATCACTTCTCGTAAATAATGCAAGTCACTCACACACGCACGCTCACACACACACACACACGGGCCCAAGTGTGTGCACAGACACACATTTAAACTCACATGCACGCACACCTTGACTGCAGATGCACTTAGACATACACACATACACACACGTACACACACACACACACACACTGTCCTAACCCTGAAGCGAATCACACAGATGTCTGGGCACCTGGTGATCTGTTTTAAATGCTGCCAGTTGTCATGCCCAAACTCTAATTTACAACGCAGGTAAACAGGTTTCAATCCCACTTTGTTGGTGAAACTGACATCAATCTCGGGTTAATTGTTTGCTGTTTACCTCAAGGGGTCTTGTGTTATTTTTACCACCTGTCTGTGTCCTGGCCTCCAAAACAACAGCATGCATGACCATGACAGCCTAAAATATCACCCGTCCGACGGTGATACCTCTACAGCACTATTTTACTGTACTGCTGGGCTCTGGAAAATGGATGGATAAAGCTTGTAACATCATCTATGAAAAGGTTTTGGACACTGCCATTAAAATGTCATTATTCTACTCTTGGACAACCTCAAAGTTAAACACCAAGTTTTGGGGAGACTGACACCACTGGTCAGCTTGACCATTTTGTGGAGAGAACATAGACATCAAAATCGCCCACTTACCCACGATAGATATTCCAGTCAAGTGCTCCAGGCCGACTTTTTCGACGATGTTTCGTGACAGTAGACAACTAGCAGTGTCTCACAAGAAAGAAAATGACATCTTGTAGCAGCTCTGAAGCTAAATAGTGTGTATTTTTAAATGGTATGGAAGGGTTTGGGGGAATTTAGGGAAAACTTTCCTGTTTCGATATTAAATTTTAAACATCAATCCATGCTTTTATTTCATCATGCCTGGACTATTGCAATGCACTATACTACGGTGTCAGTCAATCCACTCTATCTTGCCTTCAATTAGTACAAAATGCAGCTGCACGACTGTTAACAAGATTGAAAAAATCATGTCATATCACTCCAATATTAGCATCACTGCACTGGCTACCAGTGAAAATTAGAGTGGAATACAAGATTCTGCTCTTTGTCTTCAAAGCTTTAAATGGTCAAGCTCCAACCTATCTCAGTGACCTGCTGCATGTCTACTCTCCAACCCGAACACTGAGGTCATCTGATAAGATGTTACTCCACATTCCAGACTCTCTCAAAGCGTAAGGGCGACCGTGGCTTTTCTGTCGCTGGGACCAAAATGTGGAATCGCCTCCCTATACATGTTCACTCAGCACCCATGATAGACTGTTTTAAATCCAGGCTAAAAACTTACCTGTTCTCCCTGACCTTCGATGGGTCTTAAATGTCAACCTACCTTCTGTTACTGTGTTAATGTTGTAATCATTTAACTGTATCCCCTCCCTTTATTTAATATTATCATTATTATCATTATTATTATTATTATTATTATTAATAATAATAATAACAATAATAATAATAATAATAATAGTAGTAGTAGTAGTAGTATTTTGTCAGAATGATTATAAGTTATGAATTTGAAAGAAATCTACTTAACTTTGCTTGAATATGTTTACAGTTTTTAAAGTGTTTATTTTTTTCAGTCTGCATGTCTCAGGGTTAGGGTTAGTCCCTTTTTTCTGACTACTACATAATATTCCCATTATCAAATAATGAAATGTAGTCACTGAAATAGAATAGGATAATTCAGCATTAACTGGTTTAATATGTACTGTCTTTATATCTAAAGCAAGAATTTCAGCTCTCACTCACTGAGGCAAGCCATGGTTGAGGCAAACAGGCTGTTAACAGTCTTTGATTTCATCTGCTGCTGTAAGCATCTATCTCACACTGCAGAGTAACACAGTCATTTTTCCACAGAATGACTGTGCTGCTCTCCTTTCACACACAGGATGTAACATTTCACTTTAAACCTTTCTAGAGTATTAAGCTGTGACTCAGCCCTTTGTGTCTGATGAATAATTGGTCACTAAAGTCAAGTAGTTCCAGATCATACTCCTACTTATTTTTTTAAGTGTAGCTGACATTGTATAAACACTGAGAATTGAATCAAAATCAAACCAAATTAAATCCGATCAAATCAAAGTTTATTTGTCACATATACATTAAAGTACAATACTTAGTTTCCATCTCCACTGACTGTGCTTAATGCAAAGGGGCATTAAAAAAGCAACAGCAGACAATATAGAAGACGTAATAGAAAATATATACAGTGAACACTAGTGTGTTGAAGATGGCAAACAGGCTTATTGGTTTGATGATTGGACCCATATCACATTTCCATTTCAGACTCATGTGGCCTTCTATTATATGTTGATAGTGGGAAAAGGCCTGGATTTGACTCTTTTAAAAAAAAAAAATTTGGCTTTTTGGTTTAATTCTGTTCACCTCTCTGGCTGCACACGGTAGTATCATCATATTACAATTTATTACTTTCTAATATAGGTTTATGTTTCGTTTTCTTGTCATAATTTGCATTGGCCTACTAAGAGAACAGGCATGGAAGCAGTAAATTTCTACTGTGAGATGTGACTGCCTACTCTTCTGAGAAAAGATAAAGGTCCACTTGAATTAAAAGTTTTCAAAGATTTACCTCAGTGTTTGACCAAAACTATCACAGTCATAGTTTCTAGATTTCAATTAAAACTAACTCAGAAATTGCTCTCTTGCATACTAATTGTTACGTAGGATTAATTAAGCCATGCATATAGTGCATTAGGTCTATTATGAACCATAACAGGTACCAAGTGGTTAACTCTGATGGCCTTGGCTCAAATCCCAGCAGAATTCTCTTTGTTTTTCCCCTACTCCATCCATCTCCCACTCAACTTTCCAGCTGTCTGAATAAATAAAAAGTGCTGAAGGTGAGTGGACTTCCCCCTCTCTTTTCATAAAAAAAAATATTTTTATTGCATGAGAACTATCTTACCGATAAAAGACTTTAGAGAGGCGGATGAATTATGCAACACCCTTCCCTGACTGATTCGAGTACACTCTGGTGTCAGCCAGGTTGGCAGCGATCCATACGTGGCTCCAAAATGTGAACCTATTCTGTCCTCCCAGTGTTTGGATTTCAAGATAAACAGCCCACTTCAGCCTCAATTAAATCAACATTGTCACTGTTTATGTCTTGTATTTGTCTCTGATTTCCTGTGTTTGTTGGCAGCTTTTATCTCGGATCTTGTCCTAAAGGTTGCTGCAAGATCGCCCATCCACAATTCCTCTATGAATTACTGCTTCCTTTCAAGATGAGGCCTGGCACGTCAACAGTGCCTGGCAGGAAAAAGTCCTGGCTGTTCCTCTGACACCCTTGCATTTCATTTTAAATTGCGTGTGTGTGTGTGTGTGTGTGTGTGTGTGTGTGTGTGTGTGTGTGTGTGTGTGACTCCTATGAGAGACAGGACAGCTATTCACGTCATCATGTTAGACTGAGACACTCGGCATCAAAGAGTCATTGGAAGAGAATGTGTGCCATTGTCCTGCAGGCCTGCAGTACACCGGAAAAGTCTGCTCATGATCCCATAAAGATGGGATTTTTTGCGGGGGACATTTCTGGGGAAGTTGAAAACAGTGAGTTTAGCGAGGTTCTTGTGACCCGTAGGTCCGAGAAATGGAAGTCGCACTCAAAGCCGTCAATCAGAATGACAGTTAACCACAAAGCACCGTGATTTGTCACAGAAGGGAGGCTGTGTCTGTTTTGCTTTCCCATTCAAGTGTCCTATCCTAAGATAAAATGGAATTAAATTCATGACAGCTTTTTGCAGTTAATCGGACATGGGGAGGGAACAATATGTTTTTTGAGGCCGATATCCATATACGATATCATTCTAATAGCTGATACAGATGCCAGTATTGATATTAATTTATCTAAGAGTCATGATACAAGTGCAGGTGCAAAATAGGTTCAGCCTTTCAAACAGGCCAAATTGAGGGTTGATTCAAGAAATGATCGTTTAGACTCGTTTAGACTCCTAGAGACTCAGTCATCCTCATAGAAAACCATGTAGTCTCAATCATCAAATTTTGTGCTAATTCCACTTTTTTTTTTTGTTGTTTTTTTTGTCAGTTGAGTCTAAGGGAGCCTCACTTCAATGCAATTTCACGTAGTGTACCTTTAAACAAAAGACCATGATAGTTTTGTTCTGTTGCTAATTTGACAGTGGTAATAGAAAAAAATGTCACAATAATCATAATAAGTCAAATCCTGGCAGTAAAAATAGTTTTCAGACTGATATTTTATTGCTTTCATAGCTGATATCGGTGGATACTGACAATCTAATGATATATTGATGTGAAACACACACCTGGTGTTTGTTGTTACAGTAAATTCGTCTACCAAGAAAACTTCAGGTAAATTAAATATGTTATCCTGTTCTTTTGTAACAGATGACAAGAAAACATTTCCAAGTACAAGAGTCACATGGCTTAAGTTGTTGTCAAACACAAGGCCGGCACAATGCAGGGGGTCACAAAAGAAAACAATGGACGTGCGTATGTGTGTGTGTGTGTGTGTGTGTGTGTGTGTGTGTGTGTGTGTGTGTGTGTGTGTGTGTGTGTGTGTGTGTGTGTGTGTGTGTGTGTGAGAGAGAGAGAGAGAGAGCGAGAAAGAGAGAGAGAGAGAGGGAGAGGAGGGGTTTTGCTCTCACATGCATGCATACTGGCTATGCATGTGTGTGTGTGTGTGTGTGTGTGTGTGTGTGTGTATGTGTGATGTTATGTTAACCTTTGCCCAGAGCAGAAAGCCTGGCAGGGGGCGGCCAATGGAGTAAGGCTGTGAGAGGGAGGGGACAACATCCAGGAGGGGTCCCCAACATGAGAGGCGTATTGCCAGCAGGAGTTTATAAATTCCTACCTATGTTTACACCTCACTCACAATCTTATCAATTCTCACAATACCAACGACGCAGAGAGGAAACGTCTGGGGCACCTCAGTGTCAGAGGAGGGGACAGTTCAGCCTCTGTCTTCAGTCCCTCACGAGAGGTTACTGGGAATAGACGCTTCTCATCTGAAATAATTCAGCAGCGTCTTATCTGTTCATCTGGCTTTTTACGCGGGAAGGGAGACCTCAGAGACTTGCTGAGTGCGCAGGAGGAGCTGTTCTCTCTGGTTTTTAAAAGGAACCAAGTTTGAGCTTGGCTGGTTCCTCAGACCAACTCTCAGGCCAGCACACTCAGTCAGGGCTGGTCAGAGTTTGGCTTTATTCCTCAGAATACAGTCCAGCCAGTGGTTTAAGTTTCTTCTACTTCACCGCTGTGCTACTTCTTTTTTTTTCTTTTCTAGACTGCCTATCTCTGACTTCTTTTTGATTAGCATCACTCATGTATAGCAGTGGCTACTCCCAGGTCTCTAAGTACAACCCAGAGGCCCGCAAGAAGATGCAGCACCGCTCAAAGAGCAAGGGCTGCGGCTACTACATGCGCGTCGTCTTTTTCTTTTCTTCCCTGATTCAGTCCCTGATCATCGTCAGCCTCGTGCTCTTCCTGGTCTACGGCAAGAAGCAGGACTCTGCGTCCATGTCGAGGATTGAGGACCTGGAGGAGAGCTTCAGCCGGCTCTCCATAGAGAATGTCGCCCTCAGGCAGCAGAGGAAGAACCTGACCGTCCTGCTCAACGTTACCCTGACTGAGAAGGCCCGTAACGACTGGGACCTGGCCCAGCTGCGCTACGCTGCCAACATCTCGTATTTCGTCATAACTGATCTCAGTGGCAGACTGGTGAGATACAGCAAAGCCTATTGGTTAGATATGACCAGCCTCAGAGAATTTTTTTTAATTGTTCAGATTCAAGTATATTCAAGTTTCTTTGGTTTTTATGTATGACTGGATCATATTATTTTTGGTCTCAGTGGGAATCCATAGATATTAAATATTTTATACATTTGAGTCAGCATGTTTCTCTAATCATTTTGCCACAGACACAAAGGGAGCAGTAAGCATTAAAATTAAAGGAAAATACCGTAACTGTTGCATGCCAAATGGTTCTTTATTTTTTATGCAATGGTATAAATATGGCGTATAGGATATGAAAATATGTATAGAAGGAGTATTGTTTCTTTGCATCTGCTGTGATGCTTCAGCAAACAAAAAAAGCTATAAATTATGGCTGGTAGTGAAGTGATCTGAGCAGTTTGTCAGTGTCAAACTGTGCTGAGACACTTATTGAATTTGCACCACTCAGGCTAGATAACAACTGTCTGCAATTACAAGATCCTTTTTACCAAATATGAATGCAAAATCATTTGGGTGTGAGATGGTGTTCTATAATTTCTATGAAAAAGAGGTCCTGTGTAGCACTACAACTGGTTCTGTTTAATTATTATTATTATTATTATTATTATTATTATTATTATTATTATTATTATTATTATTATTATTATTATTATTATTATCATAAGCCAAATTATCACTATTTGGTAATGTTAAGCAGCTTTCTTTGGAATTTTGCACCCACATGTCAAAATTACTGGTACTGTCCTTCAATACTAAGAAGAAAACCCTATGCAGTTTATTAAAATTAAGGTGTTTATGATCGAATGAAAGAAGACTTAGCAAGATATGAACGATAAAACTGTTGTTTTCCATCAAAACATTCAAAAATATTTCAGTCCTAATTATATCAGATGAATTCTAATATGTGAATAGAATACTTTTAACACAGTTTAACATAAACAGCCTTGGTTGATGACTAATACAACTACTTTTCCTAGCCTCTTATTTATGGAGCTCTCCATTGAGAAAAATGCCTAGTTTCAGACAAGGTTTAATGCATGATATTGAAACTGTTCCAGAATATTAATCATAAAATACCAACGTCTTTTTTTTTTTACCCATATGAACAGAATCAATGCCTTCTGGATAAGAACAGGAACCCGTTCTCACTGCCACTTTCTCCTGGTGGACCTCCATGCAAACCGCCAGTTCAAATCTGTAAGTATGACACTATTTTATTGTAAACACACGATAAATCAAAAACACGTTAATAATCCTCCCCAGTCTTCACCATTAAATAGGCCTGGCTGCAAAGGAGAAAAGCAGCTACTGAGTTGTAGAACGTCAATTCACAGTCCTAAAAGAAACATATGTAAGCCTACTTCCCTATGTTGTTATTTTTTGCAGTTGCAGAGAACTGCAACTGTGGCTTACAGGCTGAACAGCTGAAAGCCATGATTCAACTCGTGCGGTCCAACTTCACCCAGACAACCCAGATGATGAGGATGGAAATGGATCAGATTTACAGAGAGCGAGACAACATTAACCTGGAAGCCATCCGCCTGAGGAGGGAGAAATCCACACTTGAGAAGGAGATGGCTGCCTATAGAGTGAAGTGCAGAGAAGACTTTGCCCAGTCCTTGAGCGGCATCTCTGATGTCTCCAAGGCCTTCCTGGAGAAGATCGACTCCCTCTTCCCCCGGCACATCGCCTTCCAGCTCACCTGTGACAAACAGAGGGAAAACCTGGAGCAGATCCGCAGCAATTGCACCAGCCTGTCCCGAGAGGTAGAAGACAGGTTCCAGCGTTACCTGGACAGTGTGGGAGCTCAGGTGTCGCAGATCCAGTCTGAGAGCAGCCGCCTGAAAGCGGAGAACTGGCGGCTGACCGAGGACTACCGCTGGTGCAGCCAGAACCGCACAGGTCTGATCCAGCAGCACAAGCAGACAGTGCAGATCATCCAGCTGAAACATGATGACGATAAGGAGAAACTCCTGAAAGAGAAGAAGAAGCTGGATGGAGAGAAAGACGTGATGAGCCACAACCTCAACGTGAAAGACAAAGAGATCACACATCTCAAAGACCAGATCAAGCTGCTCAACATGACCTGTGGTTCCAGGGTAAGAGGAGGAAGTGCTGGGACTAATGAGTAATTAAGGGTTTTTAATTCCCCATGTCACCGTTTATTTACTTAAGTTACACTCAGATCACTAAGATAAAATATCTGAATTTTGATAGACTTTATCATAAAATGTTTCAAGTGAGACCCACAGAGAAATTATGAGAAATTCAATCAAATTCTGAAATTCTTATCAACATGTGATGAGGCTGTCTGACATTGAGAGGAACTGTCGTGGGTGAAACAGTGGTAAGAGGATAAATTATAGTGAGGACCTAAAAACGTGACTGATATTGTGGAGCATTTTCACTGAGAACTAACTGTCAAAAGTAACAGCGGAGGGGATGATTGCTCCCTTGTTTGTTTGTGTTTTTTTATTAGTTAATGATGTTTCGATCACTAGATCCTCATCACACTTTAGGGAGGGTGGGGTATTAAGGGGCTGCTAATCAGCTGATCCCAGGTAGTTTGAGGGCCTCATCCAGGGCTCTAGCTGGTGCATACATGGTTATCTACAGAACCGGTTGGTAAGGGTGGAGCGCTCAGATCATCTGTGATCAGCTGATTTAATGGCACAGGCTGATTAGGAGCCCTTAAATATTCCACCCTATCTCACGTGGTGTAAGAGTGACGAAGACCTAGTGGTCGAAACATCATCATCTAAAAAAAAAAAAAAAAAAAATATCTTTGCAGATTGCAAAGATACAACCATCCAGTGCATTTCTTCTATCCAGCCTATCTATTCAGGTCATCATCACATTATATAGCACATTTTATGTTGTTGACTTTCACCCCAAATTCACCCCTGTGATACATAATATGCCACTGCATTGGATTTGTGTAGCAAATACTTCACTTTGCACACATTCAGAATTTTCTTTTACTGCTGATGAAACTCTCCTTGTCACTGCAGTATCAAAAGACAGATTAGTTTATGTAACACCTGGAGAAACACCAAAGTAGAAACAGAGCGCCCATCTCAGTGCTTTGAGACCTAAAGGTCTTACATAACATGTGTGAGATCAAAGCAGCCTGATAGAATATTGGAAATGATCCAGCTTTAAGGGCAGAGGAGGCGGAAAGACGTCTGCCAACAACAATGGCAGGAGAACAAGAGGGCAAAAGGGTGAGAACTGGGAAAATACCTCTATCTGCTGTGATGGCATGAAGCACATCCAAAGTGTCTGCTGTTATTTTAAGACAAAGATATCTCAAACCCTAGATATGTGCCACTCCCACACCTTAATGGTGTTCTCTATAATGAGAAGACTGGGAGGCTGTTAGCTGCAATCCACTAACTTTGCTTTCTTTAACTGGTGCATTATCCGTGATTGCGCAAGAATGTGGCTCTAAAACAATGTGTACATGCAACTGTGTGCAGTGTTGAACTGAGAACCTGAGAACCTAAGTACTTTATAATAATGTTTTGTGTAGATTTAAAAGGGTTGGGCTGCATCAGTATGATAACCTTGTTATATCAGATGCAGAAATAATTTTACTATTTTTCACATAAATAATTAGTGCTCTCATTGTCTCTCAGACAGGGTCTGCGCTGTTTCCAGGAAGGTCCACCTTTGGAACAAACACAGTGGGTCAGGCCAGCTCACAATGGAACAAAATTAATCTTGGGGGATCAAGCCCCTCTATCTCCTCTAGCTCTTCTGGCGCTTCTTTGAATCCATATAGTAGGACGACATCAACTGGGTCAAATCCAAGTCTTAGCTCAACCAATTTAGGCTTGAATAAGCCAGGAACAGGAACCTCAAGCTCTGGGTCAACTGGATCAAGTTCAAGCACAAATGTGCTAGGATCAAGTAGGCCAGGTTCAAACACAGTCGGCTCATCAAGCTCTGGGTCAAACCGATTAGGTTCTGTAAGTACAAGTGGAGTGGGATCATCAAGTTCATCAGGGTCAGTGTTAACAGGAACTGGAACAGTAAAGAAGCCAGGCTCAACAGGGCTGGGTTTGGGTTTGGGTTTAGGGCTAGGCACAGGGACTAGTAACACTGGGCAAAGTTCCTCAGTAGTTAAAACTGGGTCAAGCAGCACTGGATTTGGGTCTTGGTTGGGTCTTGGGACAGGATCAAGCAGCAGTAATACAGGAAGCAAGCCAGGAATTGGACTGGGGAAGGCAACAACAGGTTCTAGCACTGGTGGAGTTGGATCCACATTTGGTGCAGGAAGAACAAGTGGAACAGGAGCTGGCTCTACTTCAGGCTCAGGTAAGAATGAACACCATTTGTACAAGTAGTCATTATTTCATTAATCAATGCAATGCAAGACATAGTGCCAATCTCAAACATAGCATAAACACATGGGACTGGCACAAATCCATCATGATCATTCCTCATATCTCCATTTTGGGAACAAATGACATTTGAGCATACTTTGGGAAGTTCAGACCTATTATTTGAATGGCTTCTGTACTGAATCAGTATATTTTCAAGTAGGTGTTGTTCAGGATATTCTGAAATTTAGATGGGCCCTACTACTGTGCAGTAGATTTAATGTTTCAATAATAACGATGATGATGATCTGATACTTAAAACTGTAATGCATGAAAGCAACTTAAATATTTTCCATCATGGCTGAGTACTGATAGCTCTATCTGCCCTATGTTTTTCCAACAGTGAATATAAATCAACACCTGCAAGATCTGCAACGGATTGCCAATCCTTCTAGCACACAGTGAGTATATAAAGTGAAAAGTGCAGTATGTTGCTGTTTCGGATGCTGAATGAACAGTAGAAAACAAATTGGCCCTCTCTCTCTCTCTCTCTCTCTCTCTCTCTCTCTCTCTCTCTCTCTCTCTCTCTCTCTCTCTCTCCTCAGTTCAGCTCTTGTCAGTATGCCTTGTTGCCT
>OMKZ01033224.1:30044-40053 GCA_900302535.1 Neoniphon sammara | reverse complement strand
ATAAAGTGAAAAGTGCAGTATGTTGCTGTTTCGGATGCTGAATGAACAGTAGAAAACAAATTGGCCCTCTCTCTCTCTCTCTCTCTCTCTCTCTCTCTCTTAGGGACAAGAACAAGAAAGATACTTCCGGCAGAGTGGTTGGTTAGTCCATCTTGATGAGGACAACTAAAAATTAGAGGATTAACTTATCCTTCAATTGCATGTATTACACAAAGCTAAAAGCAAGCTCCTCATATTGAGTTCATATATATCAATAAATGTACTGTGTGATGTATACTTTTTTACCCCCTTACACTTGTATTCTGCCTTTATAAAGGGAGTCCTGGTGAATTTGAATAACTTTTGCACTTTTGTTTAAAAAAATGTGAAGTTAATGTGTTGACTGATTTTTCTAGAAAGTTTGCTATGTGTAATTTACCGTGAATAAGCTCGTGTAAATACTGATAAAAATAAACAGCCTTAGTTCAAACCTTAATGCATCAACTGTCCTTTGTTCTGTCTTTTATTTATACACACACTTAATGTGAGATATTACCCCATTGTAACCCGGACATAACTGTTTGTCCCCATGTGCGTCACCTATTGTGTGGGGAATTGTCTTATAAATAATTCCATCTCCCCTACGATGTTTCGGACATGACTTACTGGCAGACCCATTTAATCCCTCCAGTGTGTTTATGTTTATCTGCCAGCCTGTCAACAGGCCAGTGGAGGCGGATGGGAGGAAACATTACAAACACTCCTGTACACACACTGAAAAACAATGTTCCATCACTTGGTGACAGAAAAGATGGATATCCGTGCACCTAATACAATGCTGATAAATTTTCCATAAGGAAAACATTGTACAGAAAAGATGAAGTCTAAGCAGTGCATCTTTTCTGACCTTTAACGAAAGAAGCTCAAAAACAGCTTTGGCAGCCAAACTTTGTCTTCAGTTGTTTGTCTTCAGTTGACCAACAACAACTTCTTGTTGCTGCTGGAAACAATACCTCAGCAAGTGAGTTTACTTGGTGCAACATATTAACAATAATATTAATCTGTGTGGAAAAAAACGATTTCCTGTCTATTACACATTCAGAAATGTGAGAAAATTTGAACAACACTTTTTTACCACTCTGTAAATAAGAATTTTACTCAACAACAGTGATGAAATATTACAAAAGCTGTTCTATGAAAATTCAAATGACTTAGTAACTTGGCATGGAGCTAAAATGGAACAGGGAAACGAATGAACATGAGAACAAACAAACATCCTGCTCAGAGTAATGTGAAAGGATGGGAGCGTACTGTTAATTCAAGAACCAAGAGTGTATTGTGTTGGTGCCAATTAATAAATACTTAGACTTCAGCAAAGGGAGACCTCTTTCCCGTCTAAAGGATATCCTTTGTTTAACATCAAGTGTTTTTCCACATTTGGGATGTGCAGTTCACTGCAGGGGTAGCCGTGGGGATCCTGAAGGTCACTGGATTGACCGTTCTGACGGCCCTCTCCAGCAGGCGGACCGAGACACAGGACAGTGAGACACGGCTTTACTGGCATTAGAAAGTGGAAAATCAATTGGTCTGGGCAAACATCTGAGCTGAACTTCCTGTTATCTCATTTTTATTTCCTGTCAGTTCACATCATTTCTTTACTGCCCTCATGTTGCTCACACAGACTGAACACAAGTAACACATCAAACAGAGCTGACAACTGTTTTGGAGCATTAACTGGCAAAATTAATCTTTGATCCAGTAAACAATAATTTGTGATTGGAAATATAATTGGCGTGGATGGCTGAAAAATCACAAATTCAATTATAATTACACACAATTTCAAAATATACCAACATCTGTTATGCTGTATGTATCTACATCTACAGCTCTACATCTGTACTATATACATATGATGAAAATATAAGAAGAATATAAGCATATAAGAAGCAAAGAAGTCCGCTGACAGGGTATGAAAATATGTATTAACAAGAACTTGAGTTGTACTTTTGTGTAACCTTTTATCCAGGAACAGTCCACTAAGAAAAGTACAAGCACTGCTTGCACTTTTCCAAGAACACCCCGCTTCCGGCGACTTTCCGGTCACAAGGCCGCTTCTCTGCCCTGTTGGCTACTGTTGCCCTTTTATTTCTACTCAGTACTTTGTTTTTGTTTGTTTTTTGGGCAGGGGAGAGTTGCTGCAACACACACTCATTGCAGTACTGCTCTCATTACAGAAATTACAGAATTGGCTTGTAAAATGGGAAAATTTGAGTTATACTGTCATTGATAATAATTTTTCAAGACAGCTGACATCACTGTAAAACAACTGCCAAAATATTTGGTTATAACCAAACACAACTTGACAATCTTTATTTCACAGAAAGCTAAAATTTTGTTACCTTTGCTCAAACTACATACATTAACAAAACTCAAAGCACCAAGACAATGGAAATGTGCCTGCTCTACTGGGCTTTCGAAAGCTTTGCCAACGCTCATTTGTTAGTCCTGCCTCGCTCCAGGCACCAGCTCTTACGCCCTAATTTTTCAAGTAGGTCATTAGCATGGCAAAATGTGCCAGTGGGGTCAAGAGCATCAGATCCATGGTCTGTTTGGAGGGAAAATGGCTTCCACACATTGTTAGCGGCCAACGCTGGCTGTACTTGTGGGATGCACGTCAGTGTTGTGGTCAGCACTGAGCACCACAGAGGAAGAGCAGGGGCCATTACGTCTGTCTCCCTCATCACACCCTGCGTGGACACCCCCCCAACAAACACACACACCCACCCTCCCTGATGCAGGAAAGGGAACGGGTGCTTATGATTACGACCTCCTTCCTCGCCTGGGGTTGCAGAACTCTGACCTCTTTTGTCTCTGGCTGCTAATGCTCCCTCTTGACTGTGACTGCTAATTGCGTTTCCTATTTGCATGTCCCCCCTTCGGTCCCATGACCGCCTGGGCTGGTAAAGACATCAGGGGGCAAAGCCCTTTCTCCTGCTGATATTATACCAGGGGGATGGGGGGTGGGGGTGAGCACTGGAAGCAGCTGGGTGGAAAAAATGCCCCCCAACAATGGGTGTCCTTCTATGCTGGAGCGCTTCAGCCTAACCCTGACTCTCACCTTGGCCTCTTTTCAACAGAAGAGTTATGAGAGAGAAAAGATGGGCAAAGTTAATTGCTGAGAGGGGATGGGGTTCCCCTTACAGCAACTTGTGTTTTAACAGCATGACTTCATGTTGCCTCAGTTTTATTGACAATCCAACAGTCCTAAAAGTATCTGCCTCTGAGTTCAAAATATGTAAACATCACAGCTAAAGCTTAAAGGTTTCTTGGATGTCTACTGCAGCACTACAAAGAGCTTGACAATCAGCTACTACTTACTTTGTGGAGAACAAGGTTACTATAGGACACTGTTGATATATCAAAATGCTCTACATCCAATTTTGGGGGGAGCTAGTTATTTAAAATTTATAAAACATCTCTCAACTATATATGTAGAAATATACATATACCAAAATAAAACTACACAAGTGACTGGGAACAAGTGACTTTTTTTTCCTTTAGTGTCATCTGTTGTAAACAAGATGGATAGTGTGGTGGAAATCTGAAATGAAGATTGTAGAAACTGAGCTGTCTTTTGAGTATTTTATTAGAAACTTTGCAAAGGGGTCAGATCAACACAGAACAGAGTCTGAAATGAAATGACAAAGATGAGACAGATACACTGCAGTCTTATAGGGTTTGTCTATGTTGGGGTGAAACACAGGTCAGGAGACATGTTAGACAGTGGACCGGCTAGAACAAGTATGTAAACTATGGTCAAAGGTCAAGGCAAGTGCATAAACTCAAAAAATCATGCATTAGTAGACAAAAATAAGTCATAGAATGCAGCATCAGTAATTTTCCATTACAATGTCATCAGCTCAGCTGCTGCAGGCCTGGACCAGCTGTAACAGAGTCCTGTTATCTATACCATTGATTACCCATCACACACTAAGAGCTTTACTGGTGCTATACACCAGAGGTAGGGATGTAGAGAAGATTAGTGATCATCATGTCTAAGGCAGTGAAACAAAGCTAAAGCCACTGCAGTGATTTAATTTTGATCCCTCTGAAAGACATCAGTCATTACAAGCGAAGCAGGCTCAGCCCTAAATAAATGTGTTGACAGCAGCTGGAGTAGTTGGGCTGTAGGTGATAGGTGAGAGGAGAAGCCTGGCTGCTCAGCAGGATGTCCAGTCACTTGTCCCCGGTTCATAGTTGGCAATAAATAATAAATTCAGCATCTGACTAAATCTGTTTCCTGATAGCTAACAAATAGGGTGAAGGTTATCATTTTTTACAGCTATTTGTAAATCAAAGAAAAATGAAACAATAAGACATAATCATCATGGAACTCCTGTCTGAGGAGTTGTCATGTTTTTCTTGAAACAAAGGCTGATATAATCTCAAGCAAGTTTTTTTTTTTTTTTTTTTTTTTTTTACTCCAATGCCTGTAAATCACATTCAAAAGCCAGTGGTAATTTTACAAATTCATGGATTCCAATCTGGACATGAAACTATCTTCTTCATTTTAATTTTTTGAAGAACATTACAGTTTTCATCTGACTCCAGTAATACTAGGCCTATTCTTATGTAATTTCATTGTTGGTGCTATTTTGAGATAACTTGCTTCTTGTAATGAAAAATCATTTTAATTTTAATTTAGTGATTTTTCATTGTACCTCAAATACTCAGACTGCCCTGTTCAGTTGTAGACTTATTCACTGGCATATTTTTATATTTGAGACCATTTTGGAAAGATTTATTGCCAACTCTTTTGGCACAAGATTTTTTTTTTTTTTTTTTTTTGTCATCCATCCTTTTGCTACTGATTTTTAGCATATGGCACACTGTGAAGTGGATGTGGCTCTCTCAGTTCCTTTAGGTTCCGGGTTGAGGCTTCTCCTAAATTATCACTTTCTCTGTTGTTGTTTTAGAGAAACAGAGACAGCACCGGACTCCTCTGGCCAGTGCTGGAGTTTGCTGTCTACTGCCACCATCTAGTGTCAGTAACAGTGTATTACCATAGAGAAACTGAATGTGAAGTAGTGTCATGTTCAAATGTTCAAATCTTAAAGGCTTCTTTTTTTCAAAGCTCTGCAGGCTACTGTACATATAAACACCCCACCAATATTTTTAGATAAAATGAATGGCACAAAGACAAAATATGATGTATCGTTAATATAAATATTCATGATCAGAATTCTAAATCTCTCCTCTCTAAACTACATTTTTTTTTAAACACAATTAATCTTTTTTCCTTTTTTCCCCAGCCAAGAACCATATTTAGTCACTTTAGTGAGAAAATGTCAAAAACTACTGGAAGAAAAATCATCGGCACTCACTATTTGAAGAAACTGTGCCCTCATTCTGCCCTCAAACCTCAACATGGCCTTGAATCCAACTCTACTGATACTTCTCTCTCCCCTGTCCACCTCCACTGCTCATCATGCTTAAGGCAATGTAATAGCCGGGCTGCCCCGTCTATTTGGAGGTGGACTTTGTCTGTCCATGTGATGACATGATGCATGCTGGTGACGGTGAGAACCTGTGACAGTCTGACAGACATGCCTTTGGGTCACGGCCTCAACAGGATCACAGGTGTTAATGACTAATTAATCCCAAGAAAATCAAATCACTGAATCAAACTACTAAAACTGTTTGGGCCTAATGATGTTAGCTTCCCCACATAACTAGGAAGCTGTTATTTTATTTGTTTATTTATTTATTTATTTTAAAAAGCACAATTGTGCATTTTCTTGGTAGAAAGATAGACAAGTTTAGAAAAAATAAGATGCAATAAATAGGTTTTATGAACCTGTTAGCCTATACCTTCTGATCTATTTACCTTGTAAAATGAGGACGCTGTTATAATGTAGTTTACAGTCTATGTTAAGCTATTGAATATAGGGTTTATTGGCAGAATTATTTCAATAGACAGTAAGTCAGTAAGTCAGCTGATGCCTGATATATCCTATATCTACATCAATCCATCTGTTGATCTGTGCCTGTTTCTGAATATATAAAATATAAACAAACCACATTAATTCTGGTCATACAGCCTGTGGGCCGCCCTCTTATTCAAATATAAAGCCATAAATGCAAGGAGAGCACCGGCTTTATGGCTGGTAAAGGCAAATTGGGCAGGAAATGCGCTAACTGTAAAGCATTCTGTGTAGTTGTAGAGTGTGTGGAAATTGCAGTTATCAGCCAACAACCTGAAAGCCTCGGTCAAAATGTGAAAAAGATAACCTATAAAATAACCTTTCTATATATGCAGAAAATATAGGCTATAGCCTATATGTGTCAGATTATGCAAAAAGGAAAATTGGGCTCTTTGTACAAAATGTCATTCATTAAAAAAGTATTTCCAGTGACCAAAATATATTTTGAATCAGTGTACAAATAGCCTACATATTTTTGAGCAATTTGAGCAGGCCTGTAGGCTAAGATACTATGAAGCAGTGTGTAGAATGTGTTTTGCAGACAGGTGCTGGTAGTAGATAGCCTTTGCTGGCACTCTGGCAGTACATTTGTCCTGCCTGACAGCCTCCAGAAAAGCGCACGGGTGACTGGTTCACTGACAGAGCTGCATCCATGTAGCTATAGATAGGATACATGCCTTTGTTTATAGACCTGTAGCCTGCGCGGTGTCCCCCTAAAACTCTGTCGTCACTACCCAGTCACGACTGGTACGCGAAACGTGTAGATGCCATGATCATGTTCCTCCTCCTCCTCCATCATCAGGTAGGCAGCACTTGGGTTTTCCCGGCGCCTCTACATGCAACGGCCATGCAGTAAAACAAATCCTTCCTTGCAGCGTGCTCTTCCAGTCCCTCCACCACCAGTCCTACTCTGGAGTATTTCTGCGCCACCATGCAGGCGGCGGGTACCGGAGCAGCTGATGTCGACGCTACTGTAAACAGTAGCAGCAGCAGCACCGCCGACGTCGACGACGGGGCAGCGGAGAGGATGGAGAGGACGGTGCCAACCGAGGAGTACAGGACCAGCAGCCAGCAGCAAATATCTTCACCGCCGTCTGGGGTTCTCGGTGAGTGTCTCGGAGAATAAATGGTAAAATAGCCTTATTGTCTTATATGCATAGATTGCCGGCAGAGATGAGAATACACGGGTCATCTGTGTCCGTGTACAAAAATGATGGGAATATAGAGGAGACTGTGCATGTGCTATTAAGGTAATGGTGCAGTCATGGATGCTTGAGACTTCACTCGCACAATCCCACTGACCCAGAGAGGATGGAAGGGTCAACCAGACGCCTTTCACATCATTCAGGTTTTTATTTCGGCGTGTCTTTATCTTTTCCCACTGCATAGTGCGCATTCCGACCCACAGAGGCCCGGGAAGTGCCGAGGCTTTGTGGTCTACAGGTGTACAGAGACATGCAGCGGTGGAGGTGCATGTCCCCGCTGGGCTGTTGCACTTCTCTTTGATAACTGCAGACTGATAGGTGCTAGATTAGTTTTATTTGTAGGCTATTAAATACAAAAGAACATCATACAACAGGCCCAGATAATGGTCCCACTTAGGCTACCACTAATAAAATTATAGCCTAAGTTGAAATTCAGTAGGCCCTATATTGTTTCTTTATTGATCCTGTTAAGTGAAGTCCTGTGGCCAGTAGTCCGGACAGTCTCAAGATGGCGCTGTAACTCATTTGAATCTTAAGAGGTAATATTTTTGTATCTTGATTGATGTGACCAATGTAAATCCCTAGAGGAAATCATGACCACGTTCGTAGTATAGTAAAAGGGTGGTATACAAATAACAGAAACTCTAAAGTTTCATTTTGCCGTTGAAATAAGTCAAAATTGTCATGCCCAACTGCGCAAGCGCGTCTGCAGTAATTTTGTTGGCAATAGAATTTCTGCTAGTGCAAGCAGGTCCAAAATGCCTATGGAAACTGTAAAATGGGATTTAAAGCCAAAATAACAATATGTGCTACCCGGAGCCTTATTTGCTATGGCCTACTATGTTTTGTTCCGTGGGATAAAAGACATTAATTTTTTGTCCTTAGCCTACTTTTTAATTGCCACTAGCAACGATGCAAAGGAAAAGAGGAGCACAACAGGCAGCCAGTTATCTCGTGGTTTGTTTGATAAGGTAAATAGAGTCTATGTTTGAACTACCATAAAACTGTTTCCTGCAACACTATGAAAAAATGAAAAAAGAAAAAAAACACCCTGAATGCCCTAGGCTCTTTACCAAAGCTAAGCTACTTTGCAAATGTTATTGTAGGCTTGGCGGTAGTCATTTATAGCAGTGTTAATAAATGAATTGCTGATTTTGCTAATGGCCACCATCAATTATCAGGCCACCCCAGATATTTTCACCACACCTTCCCTCTGCTTGTGTGGAGAGCTGGCTGTTGTTTTCAGCTGTGGTTGAATAACATTGTTGGTTAAAAACTGAATATTCCCATAGGACAGTAGTTTACAGTGGTGAGCACTGTCGCTTCAGAGCAAGAAGTTGGATTCCCTTTCCTCTTATTTTGCTCTCATTGTTCACCTTGGCCTCTGCCCTCCACTTCTGTCCCCCATTCCAACGAGAAGTCACATGGAGTGGAGAGTCTAAATAAACCATAGGAAGAATGTGACTCTGTCTGTGTTTAGCCTTGTAATGGACTGGCAACTGGTCCATCTCACTGCACCTCACTGCTTTTGGCCCATTATATGCTGGGCTGCTCCAGCCACACATCCCTGAGAAGGATTAAACAGGTAGAGGGAAAATGAATGTATGTTCTAAAAATGAATATTTTAATTGTTAATGAAGATCTCCGCTGAGTCTTGGCTACTTCCTCTGATACAGGTTGGCAGGATGAACCCAGTCTGCTTCTGCCACACTTGAGAAATAAAAAGGATTTAAAGTGCTCAAAGTTAGACTCACTATGTTAAAAAAAAAAATTCTTCAGGATGTGTCAAAGATGGCGGCCCATAGAAGGCCCATATGATTCATTTTTTTGATTGGGTGATATGGATGGTGCACATAAAGACTTGCTTTCACTTGCAATCCTTAATGAACAATTGCTTATACTGAGGGAATGATGTGGAAATATGCACTATGCTTTATCCTGGGCAGTATTGGTTATGTTAAGAGCATGATTTTGCAGACTACACCAGATCTGCTGCAGTTTGACATAAAACCTCACTGTATATTTAAAGGGATGATAATATTCCTGGATTGCCCTGAATGGCTGGATTTCCAGCCACTAGCCTGGAGCCATTTGCTTCTAAATATTGCAGGAATGTCTTGGGGAAGGACCAGTTTATCTCAGCAACAAAGTCAGTGACAGTAATCAGTGGAGAGTGGATCAGTAGAGCTCAGATGAACTCTAATGATCCACTGAACGTGATGAAGTCCCGTGGCATTGCTTTCATGTAGCAAATTGGGTGTTTGTGGGTGAATAATATCCTGCTCTTGCTGCTTACAGGTATGTTAACCTCATTAAACTAAACAAGGTCATTGGCTAACGTCAGTGAAAGTCATTGCAGTGCATTATGGTCTACCCACTGGAGACACCAAGGATTTCTCCCACCTTCCTCCAGGCAGTATTTGTCTTGTCAGTGTCTATGTTTAGAGAAAGGGATCATATAAAAGAGAAAATACTGACACTGCAATAATTAAACTGTCTTCAAAAGATAAGTTTACAGCTACAGCCAGTTGAATGGTGCACATAGGAAGGAGCAGAATGGAGAGAATGCCAGAAAATCTATTGGTTCTCATTCTCTGGATCGCTGCACCCATTTGACCAAAACTGACATTCATTGAGCTTTATTTCCCCCCCACACACACCCTTTCGTGTGCTCTTGCCTCAGTGCAGCCCATCCCAGCATGTCCTGTGCAGCTACCTGCCTTCACCCCATAGAAAATGAATGGAGGTGGAATAGACTGCAAATTCAGTGGATGCTGTTCCAATGCTTACCATGTAGACAGGACAAAAAATAAAACTGTCAGTAATTTGGCTTGGATTGCA
>OMKZ01033224.1:0-27118 GCA_900302535.1 Neoniphon sammara | reverse complement strand
CAGGTCTGGTGTTTGTGTGTGTGTGTGTGTGTGTGTGTGTGCGTGTGTGTGTGCGTGTGTGTGTGAATGAGAGAGAGGGAGAGAGAGGGGGGAGATAAGATTCTTCTTTTATCATACTCAGTTATTTATTGCAGTTGTGAGATTGACTTTATTCATAGTCAGCATCAAAGGCAGTGAGATTATTTTGTAATTCACTAATAAATGCTCAAACATCAAAAATCTGGCTTTATGTAATTTACAAAAGTTGCTCTGTTGCTCTTTAGGTCCAGCATGAGAGACAGACAGCTCAGATTATGTGGCATGCACTTAATCTATAAAATCATTTGCACTCTAACCTCCACGCTGTTATAATGCTACATCAGACCTACATTTTCACCATGCTGTTCATTTCCCCCCTCTCTCCCCTCTGTCAGCTTACTGCGGGGAGCAGAACAGATGGGCATGCACAAAGCTGTCAAACCACAGTTTGGCGGCGGGACGCGGCGGTTTTCCTGTGAGGAGGACAACATCTATGAGAACATAGAAAGCGAGCTTTGCTTTTTCACCTCACAGGTTAGAACAGTGAAACAACACATATTAGTGTCACTGTGAGCATTCAGGGCCTGCTGCACCCATTGTTATCATTTTGCAATTTTTTTTCATTCATTTTTGAAGATAGTTGGAAGATTGTTACAGTGCTTTTTTATCAGTCAAATTCCAGAAAATTAAAAATCCCTGTCTCTGTACTATTTTACTGTCTTCTTATTTTTTCAACCCCCATAATTTGTCATTGTGTTCAGGAGCGTCAGAGCATCATCAAGTACTGGCTGGACAACCTGCGAGCCAAGCAGGGGGAGGTGCTTCACAACATTCACTTCCTGGAGGGACAGCCAATCAGTATGCTGTTATTTATGACGCTTGAACGTTTCCATATCTGTTTTGTGGTGTAAAGTGTGTCTTCTTAAATGCTGTCTTTGAAATTGCATTGATAGTTTGCACAGTGGATTCTGTATGCAGTGTTATGCTGTCTTGAACACAATGTTTGAAATCATGTAGACCTGCATTTACATTGACCTGCAGTCAGTTGATGTTATTTTCCAGAGTGACTTATAATGAGTTGAAAAATATAGAGGATGGATTTGGTCCATTAGGCGCTGGGTCCAGTGCCACCACTGTATTGTGCTTTCATCCAACCTCAGAAGCATGCATATCTATTTTTAAAGTTTTTGTGTTTGATAAAAAAGTATGCCCAATTTTTTATATGTCAATGATACACCTGTATATATTCGAAAGAAGCAAACATGCCCCTATAAATGATGCATGAACTCTTTGTGCCAGTCTGTAAGATACAAAAGATGATGCATGCGTGATGATGCAACAAGCTGCAACATCCCTCCAGGTTTCCTCAAAATTTGGCCCATGGCAAAACAGTTATTTCCTGTCAAAGTTTACTTTTTTTTATTTTTACCTGTAATTATAGTATAAGTCAAATATTTTAAAAAGCCAGAACACAGAGCCAGAATGCATCATCTGTCAACATCGCACTCTGCGGTGCCTGATGTGTTACATTTGAGTTTATAATTTTGACCTTTAATCATAGTGTCCTCATTAGGCCAATTAATGTAATTTGTAAGGATGGCTTGATGCGTGTAATCAATTGGACTTATGGTGCAGGAGTTGGGGCTTTTCACAGTTTGAAATTTTGACCTTTAATTATAGCATCCCCATCAGGCCAATCAGTATAATTTTTGAAATGGTAAAATGCAGTGCCAAAATGCATTGTCCCCCCAGGTTTTGTTCAAATTATACTCACAATGTCTGAGAAATTACATTTATGATTTAGGCCTTTAATTAAAGCTTTCTGTGTTTTTAAACGCTGGAATCCAATGTGACACTGCATCATCATTGCAAGTTTTCTCAAAGTCAGACCAGTGATGTGAGATATCACCTGAAATATCATGTTTGACTCTAGTTATGTGTCTTTAGTACCAGAGTTGGTGGCCAGAGGTGTGATCCATCAGATGTTTCCTCTCCATGAGCAGAGGATCCTCAGTCAGCTGATGACATCTTGGGTCCAGGCTGTTTGTGAAAGGCAGCCTCTGGGTAAGCAGGGATGGCCGAATATCAACATTTAGAACAATTTGACAGGGCAGTGAGAAAGCACAAAGTCACATTACCTGAAACTTTAAAATAATACGATCAAATTCATTGTGCTTGGCCTGCGATATCAAGTGTACTAGACATTTAGAAGAAGAGCTGACTGTTTTAGATGAGTCAAAACACTTGAAACAGGCTTTCATGGTTCTTCCCTGAGGCTTCAATGTAGCTGCACACACTTTAACACCATCTGCATCTGTGTTTTAGATGATATCTGTGACTACTTTGGAGTGAAGATCGCCATGTATTTTGCCTGGCTGGGTTTCTACACCAACTCCATGCTTTACCCTGCTGTCATCGGCTTTCTTCTTTGGATACTAGCAGAGGCTGACCAGGTACTTGAAACCAATAATACCCCTATTATGAGACAAGACAGTTTTCTCCTCTGCAACATTTGTAATTTTATCGGGGAGCATCATTTCACTGTCACTGTGCTGCTTTGTCATCTTGTCTTCCCCTTTCTTGTGCAGATATTCTTTGTAGTTTTAATGTCAGCTGCATCAGTATTTCACTCGGATTTTTATGTCCCTTTTGTTGTCTGTTCTTGTGCACTTGTTATCATTTCCTTTGCTTGTGTTGTCATATTTCTTGTTTGCTACTGTGCATTTGAATAAAACGCTAATCAAAAAAGACAAGGAGAAAGACTTATGTCAGCAAGTAGAATTAGAGCACATTATAGTTTATTCAGAGGGTATTTCCACAGTTGTGTGCACAAATTATTGTGTATCCATGATGATCCATGCTGAATGATCATTGAGTAACACACTAAACCCCAATCTTTATGTCCAAGGATGTGCCAAGCATTTTTCTTGGCACATCCTATAATGACTAATCATTTTTTTAGATGCAGCTACAGTGTGTCATATTTTTTTATTGTGCTATTTTTTTCTTGGTTAGTTTTTGTAGTAAATTGCTCATAATTGGCTGGTAAACACAACCGTAAATAAAGGCATAAATAAGCATAATAAAACGATTAACAGTGGCAAGAGTCATAAAACACTTGAAACTGTGGATTCCATAGTAATTATTTCAAGTGTGTTGCGTCAGTATCCGTGATTCTCCCGTCCTCCCACACAGACCAGTCAGGATATCTGCTGCGTGGTGTTTGCCCTCTTCAACGTTGTGTGGGCAACGCTGTTTCTGGAGCGCTGGAAGAGACGAGAGGCAGAGCTGGCCTACAAATGGGGCACCTTGGACACCCCCGCCGAGTCTTTGGAGGAGCCCAGGCCACAGTTCAGGGTGAGTAACGATGTCAAGGCTCAGGCATGTGGGACGAAATAACACAATTATCAGTCTAGCTGTGATGTGTCATGCACATTATTGTTACGATATTGAGTCTAAAATCTAAAATTGTTTTATGTTCACTTTTTTGCACTCGGGTTGAATATCCATTGTTTTTTCTCTTCTCTGGCTGGAAAGTTTATGATTTGGCAGGCACATATATTCTTTGGATTGATCCCTCTTCTTCTGCACTCCTCTTCCTTTTCCTTTTGAATAAGAATATTGCATTTTTACTATTCCACAGATGAAGTTGCATTGTCAGTGAGGAGTGCAATTACAATCAGAAACACTTGTCTAACACTTGCAGAGAGTGGATTGGCATGTTTACAACAACTAGTAATGTGATCACTGGTCTTGGAGAGATCCCTGGATGAATTCCAAGCAGAGGGCAGAAGTGTATCTTCATGCCCCTTGTGTCTTTGAGCAGTTTACACCCGCTGCAGTTTGGAATGAATAGAGGAAGTGGGGGGAGGGGAGCGGGGGTCCTGTTCATTTTTCAGGGGGACTGTTGTCAACTGCAAGCCCGGCTAGCTCAGTCGGTAGAGCATGAGACTCTTAATCTCAGGGTCGTGGGTTCGAGCCCCACGTTGGGCGCACATGTTTTGAAAGAAGCTGGAATCAATTGTGCAATTAAATAGATTTATAGAGATTTAATGTGGCATGTGGGTTATTGGATACTGGAGTAAGTATCAGGGATCCCAAGGGTCCCTGGTGTTTTGGTTTTAAAAGTCTAGGGGAATTGGGAGTATTACTGTATTTTTTCAACTTAAATTTAAAAAAAATATAACTATTTATTCACCAAATGTAATCATTATTTTCCACTGTGTTCACTTCCCCAATAGAATAAAACAAAATAATAAACTTTAGTAAGACACTCAAATCTGAAGTGTGTTAAAATTTTCAGCAAGAAAAAAATTTCATGTTAACATTTATATAGGTCATGAAAATTTAGCAGTCATGGAAAGTCATGGAAAAGTCAGGGAATTTTACTTGTAGTACTTATCTCACATATTTTTGTTCCATTTATTTTTTGTACATCGTAATTCATTGTTTTGTTATTTTTTTATGGAAAGCTGCAAAAACACAAGTTTTGATGTAGGCAGAAATGTTACCTCAAAATGTGGATGTGTCTTTGTTTTCTCTGTACTAAATAATTCACTGGTAACGTCTGCTGTTCTCCAAAAACACCTGGCACACAAGACAAAAAGTAGATTCGAAATCTATTCATGTCTGTTGATCAGTTATTGCTCACTTGGAGAATATTTTCACAAGTTTTTGCAGCCCACAAAGCACTTTACAGATATGTTCTTACAAAAGGAATCAGTAAATAAGATATTACTGTTTATTCTCTCTCCCACTGTGCGTGCAGGGAGTGAAGCGGTGCAGTCCCATAACGGGCTGTGAGGAGTTCTACTACCCTCCCTGGAAGAGGGCTATGTTCAGATGGTTGGTCAGCCTGCCCATCTGTCTCCTCTGTCTCTGTTTTGTGTTCCTGGCTATGCTCCTTTGTCTGGAACTGCAGGTTTGTACCAGATAATACAGCGTGCAATTTGATTAAAAAGAAATGCAGTCACGGGCCGATGTGAGGGGAGACTAAATGGGGATGGCATCTCTCTTGTGAACATTTTAATTAAACCCACCTCCTTATTAAATATAGATTTTACTGGAATATTAACAACAAAACAGCTAAATTCCTGACTGACATCCATTTTAATTAATTTGAATAAATATCTTATTGGCAGTAGTGGTAAGATTAACATAGCAGCATCTCTGAAAAAATGTACATCTCTGCCAAGCATTGAGGTCCATCATCAGGCAGTACCAGTCTAATGATTTGTGAAATGTATTGTATTTAAAACCAGGCTCAACAGCTATTTATGAGTACAGGATGTCAGTTCAGATTAGTGCAGTGGATTTAAAAATATAGCTGTAGAATATAAGAAAGCATATATAGAAAAATGGGATTTCTTAATATCTTGTATGCTTTTAATCGATTTCACAGGAAGTGGTGATGGAGCTTCAGGAGCTACCTGGCATCACAAGATTCATTCCTAAGATAGTTTTGGCCATTACTGTGACCATATGTGATGAGGTGTATAAGAAGATTGCCTATTGGCTCAATGACATGGGTAAGAGTCACTCACTGGTTACAAAACAGCTGTTAGCACTCTCTCTGGTAATTGATTCAGAAATTAATATATCTAGAAATTAATTATAGGTGTTTCCTATTACTGAAATTTAGTTGAGGCGTATTGTTAGTATGAAGGTATATGTAGAAAGTGGGTGCAATGTCTTACTACATGTCTATTGGTAAAGAAAATTTTTATCTATGAAGTCTTTTCCTTGAAACTTTTGCTTGTATTCTCTAGGAGGGTTTGAGGTAAAGGAGCGAGGAAAAAGGTAGCCTCTTTTTGATCATCATTCCACTCAAACTGAGTAAAAAGCTTCTGTGATACCTGTTTCTCCCTCTAGAAAACTACAGACTTCAGAGTGCCTATGAGAATAATCTCATCATCAAGATGGTGTTTGTAAGTCAGGCTTTCTCTTCTGTTTGGTCTTGAATAGAGACAGCTCATCTTGATCAATGAGTGTTTGACTTTCCTCTTTGTTCTACAGTTTGAATTCATCAATTCTTACCTTAGCCTTTTCTACATTGGATTCTACCTCAAGGACATGGAGCGACTGAAGGAGGTAACAAAATATCTCAAAGAAATTACTTATGGAACGGCCCCTTTCTGTTGCTCGATCTTAAGCAGGTCTTATGTCTTCTGGTGTTTCCAACTCTCATGACAGGATGTTAACTGCATTTGTATCTTTCATTATGATGAGTAACAGTTGCGATTGCTAAAAATTGTGAGATGTGTATGTGTTTTGTCTTTTGACCCTCTTTTATCACCGTGGTTCTCTTCTCTCGTGCTCGTCACAGATGCTCGCCACTCTACTGATCTTCCGCCAGTTCCTGCAAAACATCAAAGAGGTCCTCCAGCCTTATCTGTATGAGCAAAACAAGCTGGGTGTCTTCACCCCCAAGGTGCTCTGGGAACTACTCCAAGCCATTGTGCTCAAATATGGCCGCCTAGCTCTAGGAAAGGCTCAAGCCTCAATGACAGCCTATTCTCTCTTGGGGCCCAAGGGTCTCCCTGTCAGCCACCCTGCCAATGGCAACCCAGAGCCAAAGAAGAGAGGGGATCTGAAGGCTGGATTCAGGCTGACCGAAGAAGAGTGGGACATGAATGACAGCGCACTGCGGCAACGGAAAGTTAGCTTCACTGAGAAGGTGGACTACCAGGATGTCACCACAGAGACACAGGCGGTGGATGACAGCTTCCTCGAGGACAGTCCCACCTTGGTAGAAGAGGGGATGGACCCATCCAGCATTTTTGACAGTTGTGATGATGACAGCGATTGTGAAACGCAGGCTCAAGTATGTGGTCCCCCCTTATTGTTGAATAGGATTAGTCATTCTACATTGTACATTTGTGCTCCTGTGTTCTTGTCCAGACCAGTGGCATCATTTTGCACTGCAAAAATATCCATCTGAACAACTAATTTATTCTAGGATTGAGTCTTACAATCCTTGATTTTCATAATATGTGTTTTCATAAAACAAGTAAAAATCTGCATGTGTGGTGAGATGATTCCCCTTGTTTCAAATACAAATCAGCTTGCTTAAAGAAGTTTCATAAATCAATATGCTGTCTTGATACAAGTGGAATGATCTAACTTTTTTCAATACATTGTTACTTGTTTCAAGAAAGTTCTAGAAACAGGTGAAACTGCACTGGAAACAAAAAAAAAAAAACAATCCTAGACAAAATTACTTGTCCAGATGAATTTTTGCCCCGCTGGCAGGCGGGACCTAAGGATGGCCATGTCAGGCTGTCTGTCTGTTCAACACTTCAGTCCAAGGCAACAAAATTGAAATCTGTTGGGCGGATTGCCATGAGATTTGCACATTCATTCTCCTTAGAGGATGAACCCTGTAAATTTTGTGACCTCATTGTCCTTCCTCTAGCCTCAGGCCAAAATGTCAATATGCCCACAAGATATTAGGAAATGTAATTAGGGGACGTCTATGGTATGTGGTAAGCACATTCATACTCCCCAAAGGAAGATTCCTCTTGATAGTGATGACCCTTTTGTCTTATGCCACCCTCGGGCCAAAAATTTGACTTATATGCAATTTTATTTCAACTTTGTTGACCTCAAGACCCTTCATCTAGCACCACCCTCAGGTCAAAATGTACAATCCCCATTCTCCTACTACTTGCATTCCCCTGACATGCACCATGACAGCAGGGCACCAGCAGCAGAGGGCCCGCACTAATTTGCAGTGTGAATAAGCCTTTCATTTAAGCGCTAAAGAAATGATCCTAAACCTAATGCTAATTTTAGCAGGAGACCAAGGAGAATACCACTGTGTCCCCTCCGAATGAATATGACTCTGTGTGTCAGAGAAGAAAGAGTGTAGGTGAGGGGAAAGAGGATAAGAGGTCATGGATGGATCCCCCAGAGGAGCCCAAGACCGTCACTCTGACCCAGGCTGAGATCGAGAGCTGCATGCAGACGTATGAGGTATGACTCTTGTTGTCTTCCAGATAAATATGCCAGTTAAAGTTACTTTCAATGCAAAACTCCAATATATCAGATTTCCCAACAAACAAGTCCATGATAACACAGATATTGTGTGACTTTTGACACTGACAGGACACACTTCAGGACTACCAGGAAATGTTCATCCAGTTCGGCTACGTGGTGCTCTTCTCCTCTGCGTTTCCTCTGGCGGCCATGTGCGCTCTCATCAACAACATCATCGAGATCCGCAGTGATGCCCTGAAGCTCTGCACCGGCCTGCAGAGGCCATTTGGACAGAGGGTGGAGAGCATTGGACAGTGGCAGGTCATTTATGTACTCAGTTTATAGTTTATTGGATTTAATTAACAATTTTTGCCATTCATCTGATAACCTACACTCAACAAGGTATCCCATCTCATTCTCTTTCACTGTCTCAATAACAGACTGCGATGGAAGCCATGGGCCTGATAGCCATCATAGTTAACTGTTACCTGATTGGTCAATGTGGTCAGCTGCAGCGCCTGTTCCCTTGGTTAAGTCCTGAGATGACTATCATCTCCATCGTCTTGCTGGAGGTATGCACTGCTGTCCAGGTATGAGGGGTAAACACAGGGCCAGTTTTATTCCCATACTTGTCTTTTTGCCTTGAAAGAAACATTGTACTGTACAGGGCATTCCCTATTTTGAATATAAACGAATTACTATATATGTGCATGGCCTGCTATTATCTGTTGTATGGCTTTGTTACACCCTCAAAATAAGGTTTTTGAACAAGTTTCATGTGTACTAGGTTCATTAATGAACACAAAACCTCAGAGGAGTTTTTGATATGTGTGTGTGTGAGATTTTGCTATAAAAAAAAACTCAAAATAAGCAACAGAATGTGACTGTATTTGTGCCTTGATGTAACTGTCTGAGCCTGTCCCTTTGTGGTCTCGGTGGTTTACAGCACTTTGCAATCCTCCTAAAGTACATCATCCATGTTGCCATCCCTGATATCCCTGGCTGGGTAGCAGAGGAGATGGCCAAGCTAGAGTACCGACGAAGGGAAGCTTTCAAGGTATAGTTGTATCATAGCTTGAAAGACCTTCGGCAAACAGCATACTTGAAGGCTTGCTACTGGCTGCTACTTTGTGCATTTTCTATCTTAAGTGTATGTATCTTTTTGTGTCCTTTGGTCTCTTTGTATCCAATGTGAAAAAACTGTATACTTGTATAAGTAAGGCCAGTGCAGCCTTATTTTGACTGTGCACAGTGTGGTTTGGCCCGTCTGGGTATCACTGTGTGTGTCCAACTATGTTTGTCTGTATAGTGTTGTGTCACTGGCACTTTCCCTTGATGCTGACTTACATAACTCTGTCATGATGATACTGAAACGCAACTTTGATGGTCATGACAGGAAGTCAGCATATTGCCTAGATTTTCCCATGTAAACAGGACCCAAACAGCTTGTTTGCGTAACTGCCAGATAGGGTGACACATTTTGTAACAGCAAAGATGCAAATTCTAAGAGGGAGGGCACTTGGGTCAGGTATTTTATGTAAACACTTTGATTTAAAAAACTTGAAGTTTAATCTTTAAGTCAGTGACACTCTTAAACACAAGCTTCTCTCTGTTTCTTGGTAAATTTTAACTGCTGCACTCACATTTCTTTCTTTTCTTCTATTACACTCTTTCTTCCTGTGTCTGCCTTTCTTTCTTTTTCTCTCTCCTCTGCTTAACACACCCTGTTGTTTTCCCTGATTAGAAGCACGAGCGACAAGCCCAGCAGCACTTCCAGCAGCAGCTGAGGCGCCGTCGCGAAGAGGAAGAGCTTCAGCGTCAGGCTGAGCTGCAGGCCGAAGCTCGTCAAGAGAGCGAGTACCACAAGGCAGACACTCAGCACCAGCACCACCATGACAAACAGCCGGGTGCTAAGCCAGGGGACAAGCCCAAGAGACCCAGCTCTCTGCTGGGCAACAACAATGTGATGAAGCTAAAGCAGATCATCCCTCTCCAGGGGAAGTTCTCCTCAGGCACATCGCGCTCCCCCGCCCAGTCGCCAACAGGAGGAGAGGCAAAACTCCCTGGATTTCTTAATTTTAAGTTCCTGAAGTCACCTGAGGTGAAAAAGGAGCCAGCAGTGGCAGTTGGAGCGACTTCAGGGTCCACAGTGACGCCCTCTGCTGCCCCTGGTGGCCAGGAGAGGTCGCAGTCCCCCAACAGGACATTCAGTCCTGGGAAGCTGTTCAGCTTCAGCAAGTCAGAGGGGACTGTGGTTTGTGCAAATGGGACACAGCCATCCAGACAGAGCGATGTTTCCTCCCAGGCTCCAAACACACAGCCCAACAGAGCTGACCTAAACACAACCCACGAGGAGTTGCCCTCCAACGAGTCAGATAAGGGAGAAACAAGACAATCACCTGATTTAGATAACTCTGGTTCAAAGAGTTAATGAATCGTCAACCATACCAGTGTAATATTATGGAGGAGTGCAATGTACAAATGTTCAGGCAACATTCTGAGACAATGCTGCACCTGTGCTATAGGAGAAACCATGTTAGTCGCAAGGACCAAACGTAAGGTCAGCGAGTGGTAGACTTTCACTCTTGATGCAAACTACTTCGCACAAAGCATAATACTGTATCTATTATCACTTGATTATATAGCTTCCATGTAAAAATGTACAGTAAGTGTAACTCCCTGAATGAGGTTTGAGAAACCTTTAATTAAGGTTCAAATACTGCATGACCTGTGGCTCGTGCCTGGTTTTCAAATGCATCTTAGCACCAAAAAAGATCATCTTATGTGAAGGTTTTTTTGTTTTTTTGTTTTTTTTTGTGAAACCAGGCTCCGATCATCAAAGAGCTCTTTTATCCAAGGATGTGAATAGCAGTTCACCCATTCCAGGTTTGTTCCTCATTTTGATGCCAGTCTTGGATGCATGTCGAATCACCTGCATGCATTACATGTCCATGTTTTTTCAGTTGTCAAGCACTTTCAAAGCCATTGTATTCTTCCGCAATAGCTCAGATTATATTCACTGTGACTGTGAAAAATTATATTCTATTTTTCTTAACTTTGATTTTCTATGAATTATTTTATTACATAAATTAGTGAATGTACCTCAATGATGCAAATAAATCTCACTTGAATAAACATCCATCATGAAACAATGTAAATATTGGTTCATTTTTGTTAATCGATATCAGATGACCACATTGTTAAAACACATCTGCTGCTGGACCCCACTTGTGAGAGATGTAGGTAAAGTTAATTTACAAGGCAAATTAAGTCACTAAAATTTACTTGAGAATAATGATCCAAAGTATTAATATGCAAAGGATCATGACACTTCTTTGAAGAAAGTCCTTGCAAGAGAGAAGTTTCCATTCAGTTCGAGTCAATTTTGAGTCAGGGAACTTGAAATCCCACATATATAGGAGTTAATAACCTGCTACGGAGCAGTTTGTTTTAAACTTAAAATTTCAGACAAGTTGAAAATGTCCTTGTCGACCTGTGAATGGCAGTCTGTAATATGCAGACATAAATCAGCTAAAATAAATAAAATAAAAACTTCCTCAAAATGCAGCAAGCACAATTTGAACATAGAGCAGATGCAAAAATGTTGTTTTTTTTTTCTGGAAGTATAAGACTTCAGATTCCGACAAATAAAGAAAAAAATGGAATAGATTCAAACTCTTGCATGAACCCAACACAAAATACCACACTTGAAAAGATAACAGGCTAAATGCAGAAAAATTACAGAAACAGGACAAAATCAGAGTGAATCCTTGTTTTATTTCCTGATAATGGGTTGGAACAAGCAAACTATACACTGTACAAATATACAAACTTTGTGGAAAATTATTTTGAATATATTTCAACATAGAACATAGAATATAGTTCAACTTTACAAGTAGCAGCAGAAAGACAGACTCTGTGTTTTGGCCCAGCTGTCAAGCTTGCACCTGCAAATGCAAATTCCCTCACTAAACATCGTCTCCTATGTTGGACCAATTTAAATGTGGATGGCACATTTATAACAAGGATTGACAGCAGTTATTACAAGTAAATGTTAATACAGCCAAAGTATTTACTTACATGACTACAGTCATCACCAGTCTGTCAGACAACATTTTATGCGACAAACTTCCACTTAAGATACAAGAACTGCTCATAAACTGGTGCTCTCAAAATACTGAGTGCCGTGTTTAGAATATTGCTACAAAATCTGCAGGTCATCTTGCACAAAAAAGGGTTTGCATCTTCTGGTATGACTGTATTGGCCTAAATCTGTCCTTAATTGAACACGCTATATGCATTCAACTCAACAGTAGTACATTTCTTTAACTATTACCACAATGTAAACCAAAAGAGCAGTCTAAGACATGGTGAAAAACACCCTCTTCTATTTAAGGCAATACACCATTATTCATCAGGAGAACCGAAGAACATTTCTTTCAGAAACGTTGCACCTTTTAATAAAACACAGTCAATAACAACAACCTGAATGCCTAATTAAATCTAAGCAGCAAACATGGTATTTATTTTTCAGTTACTGTAATGACCGTGATCACATGCTTGGGTGAGCTAAAGGGATCTTTAACGACTACCCTGTAATACATGTCATCACATACTTCAAAACTGAAAACTCCTACTGGAGTAAGGGGCCACAAAGATGGCATGCAACTTAATCACTTACATAGACTTAACTTAAACATGCATATCTGAAAGCCCATGTAAATAACTACATCGGTAAACCACAAAACAGCAAATTAAGAGCAATGAAAATATTCCCTACATCAAAAAAATATGTGCAGGTGTGACTGTATGAAAACCAGACGGGGTCAGGAATGAGGCATGTGTATCTTATTTTGAAAACTGTAAAGAATATAATCTGAAGCAAAGGTATGATTTTAGCTTGCTGTAGGAAACAAAAGAACTGTGTAAAGCAGCAAAGCATAAGTCTTTTTAAAATAAATGTGAAGGTTACACAAAAAAGCAAGTATTCCTGATAAATTGGTGTTGGGGGGAGGGGGGGTTAATTTCCTGGTTCAGTAGGAAATCAGAATTGAAATGCCAAGATTAACGCACAAATAGAGATGAACCTGTCTACTTCTGCAGTTTGTGTTGAGTTATGGTGGCAGTGGTCTATCCTGACACGTATTTTTCCTTGTGTGCTTCAGTATCAAGGCTTGGGTTTGCAAACATATATCCTGCATCTGTGTTTGAGAAAATGACAGAGTGCATCTGCACGTGTGCATGTTTGAGTGTTAGTCAGTCTTTGCTGGCCTACACAGCTCTCTATGAGTCCTCACTCCGTCGCGGACTGTGTATTGTCTTTTTGGCAATTTTCCGTGGAGGTGCAGTACTCTCCCCCTCTGCTTGTTCTTGCTCTCGCTTCTTAGCTGCATTCTGATTGTGTAAAAAAGAAAGACATATTCACAAACACTACAACAACATAGATGCCACCTTCTACATGATCATAAACAATACAGCTGGACTCACACACACACTTTTTCTTTTTCATTTACTTGGAGTATGACACTTAAGTAAGCACCAAGACCAGTTTGACATCATACAGCATTCCTACTCCATCTCAACTCTCAATCACACAAAACAGTGCATTCAGGACATCCATGTTGTTTGAGATCCTTCCTCCACTATCAAGTAGCAGTATTTTTGTCAATCTTTCAACACGCCTAATTAATGCCAAATCCACATATATTTGGTGTTATGAAGAACTATTGCTTAAGTTAATAGATTTTCACGAAATTTGAACATTTTAAGCCCTTTACCTTTTTATCCCACTGCTGATGAAGGTAGCGCAATAAGATGTTTGTCTTCTCTGTGACTATTACTGAAGAGAGAAAAACAAACACACAGATAGAGTCATGAGATCACGGAGGGTCCTTGTGAGTAGACTCATAGTTAAGGTGTACACAAGGGTAAAGATACAGCTGAAATCACCAGTTCCAAGGGGCTGGATAGTTTACTTGGCTTGAGTGGAAGGGTGAACTGAATTGATAAAGGGTGAAACATGTCCTCTCATGCAAGGTTGAGAATGAGACTATGGATAGGCAGAGAAACCTAGTATCTAGACTAGACAGCAGTACATCAAGAATATATGAAGACAAACAGTGGTTTCCCGGCTCCCTTAACACCCTCAAATTCTACTTACTCTGTTCTGACGGATAATCCCGGGTTGGAAGATACACAGATGGGCGACGGTTCTAAAATAAGATTGATGGATACGGATAAGATACTTGTTTAAAAACAAAAGTATTCAAAAATTCAAATTCTCCTGTTATGTGGCAAAGAATGTTTATTTAATGACCTTCAACATGCACCACCAAGTTAGTGGCGATTCCATCTCGGCTAGCCAGACAAAGGTCCACAACACATGGCATTTTTTTTAAAAACAGATAAGATCACTTACTGATGCTTTACACACAGAGTCAGCGTGGAACCTGCTGAAGTTGTTTTTGTTGTAGACAGGTAGTCCTTTGAGGAAATCTGCCTGTTAACAAAATGGACAAATGTAAACCAAAATTTACAGACACCTCACCTTAACCAGAGTTTCAATTTGTGGCCAGGAAGGTTTGTGTTCCAACGCCAGAGACAAACTCGACACAATAGAGCATGGTGTAAATTCTCGCCTTTTATATTTTATTGGATAGCGTTTAGATGGAGTGTATCTAAGTGATAACGAGCACACACACGCCCAGCTTGAACTCCGTGTAAACACAGAGGCAGCGTTATAGCACCACCACGACCATAGGGGCTAACTCTTGTGATATCTATCGTTTAATGCAAAGCCCCAGCATACATGATGTACAGTCAAAAAAAAACCCACAAAATAATCATGAGCATACCTTCTCCATGTTTATGTCCGAGTCCCCGGCTCTTCGTTCACGAACGAAGTACTGTGTACTGTGTAAGTACTGGACACTACAGCGGAGTAGTTGCTACCGTGCGCTAGCTAGCTAGCTAGCTAGCGAAGCCTTGCTGTTGTAGCCTAGAAGACGCTTTTTATTCGCTAATTCGACCACTTCTTGTGATTGCTACAATACATATACTAGAAGAAAATTTAATATGCTCGTATAACGCAAATTCGGTGAATTCAATTCAAATTAACTACTCAAAAGGATATTGAAGGTCCTTTGAGCTGGCTAGCTACTGTTTCCCGAAGTCCATTTCTGTTTGTCGTCTCTGGGGGCGGTGACCTACCGTAGATCTAGACATCTCATTGGTTTAAGACTGGCAAACGTTTGGCGATGTAGGCAAAGCAATGCGCTCATTGGTCAACATGTGATTACGTAACAGACCAATCCCCCAATACAAGGAGGAGCTTGTCTTGAAAACAAAGTAGAACGTGTTTATGGATCCACTTGTAATGTCCTCGACTGTTGTCGGTTTACGGGAGCACACGAGTGTTAGGAGAATTAAACTACTTAAAATGCATAGATTTTCAACATACTAGTTAATGCACATCGGAAGAAGTCTAAGACGGCAAAGATACCCAAGTGATAAATATCTTTTTTTTTTTTTACTTTCTAAGATAATAACGGGCAATTCCCGTTATCTTCAAATGTAGAAGGAAAACAATCAAAGCTGTCTTTATGTTAGCCTCAAGAGAAAAAACCCAGATCTTCTGCAGTAAACAGCAGCTAATTGTGTGGATACAATGATAGAATCACACAGATTTGAACATTGTATGAGCCCATAGTCTGTCTTGAATTTAATTTCAATAGCAGCTCCACATTTTGTCCCAGAGCCTTTGTCTTCAAGTTTCTATCGGGGAAAGAGTTGATATTTCACAAACATATGATCGAACCATTTGACATCAAATGAATAACATGATGTTTCAGAGTGTGCTGTTTCTTTGTATGTCACACAGAATTGTTTTTATTCGAAAAAAAAGTAAGACGCAATAACAATTTTGCAAGATCAGTTTATTATAGATCTATTTTCTCTTTTAACCAAATTATTTCACACATACAATGAATATGCTGACATGTAATGATTATGAAGAAAATCACAATTTGGCATTTGTTTTGAGTATCAGTTTCTATTCTGCAATTGCCCTAATGAATGACTGACTGAAACTGCCGGGCTTCATTTCACTGAAGGCAAGTATCAATTGGTTTCAGAAGGCCAATTTCCTTTCTCCCCCCAGTATCAATGGATTGGGAATGCCAAACCCAACCCGATGCCTAGTATCACCCATCAGTACAATACACAAGTTCTTCACAAGCTGCTGAACACATCCAGTGTTCAACAGCCTCTCAACCAGCATTTCTTTCCTCCAAAGTCTTACAGGTTGACCACAAAGTGTTTTTTTTTTCCAATGGGAACCTTCAGTGCGTGAGCGATTTTCGTCCTTTCAACATCCGGCGCAGAATCACCTCAATGCCACCACGTGTGCTCATCCTCTTGATCCAGCCATGGGTCCTCTTGCGTTTGATGTTCTTGGGCTGGTATTCAGTGCCTCTTTTCCGTGTCCGCACCTGCTGGTATTCCCAGGGAAGCTGCTGGAACACTCCTGAACCCTCAGCTCGCAACGGGAGTGGTCCACATCTGGAATTCTGAGGTCCTACAGCTGTTCTGGACAGAACCCAGTTGCTCAGTAATCTGAGGTGAGAGATGCCAGTTACTGCAGGCTTTGATGCAGTGAGGCTGTAGGAGGACCACAGATTAGAGAGGTTACAAACAAATGCTCTGTGACTATGTTATGCCAAAACTGTGCCACAATCACATTTAAAGGTGCACTATGCAGCTTTGAGAGAAATAATTGTTTACATTTGCAGTCTGTCCCATATTGTTATAAATTCAAAGAAAAATCGTTTTGAAACTGTAAATCAAACAGAGGCCTAGAAGATGTTTCTTTGAATAGTAAATACATTTGTAAACAAAACTTCTGGCCTTGCAAGTGTAAACAACAGTAAAATGGTTACTTTTCAGAATCCCGGGTACTGAGTTTTTCTCTGAGCATAGATTAATGTAATGTATATTTTCATATACCATACATTTTCCTGTAACTGAGTTAAACTCAGAGTGCACCTTTAAGACCTAATTCCTTTGTGCTGCTGCAATTTATGTGTTGACGCTAGGATACTATGCCATAGGTCACTCACAGTGATATAAGTTTTGTTAACCGTGTTTTAGACTTACAACAAAAATTTAAGATAGTGAAGGTAATCTCTACTGCCTTACAGAGAAACAGTTGTTGGGCAGCCAGGCATAAACGCTCCAAAAAACAAACAGAAAACTGCATTCGTTTCACTGAAGGCAATTACAAATTACAAAAACAAATATTTATATAATGTGCAAACGAATAAGTAAAATCACTACAGTCAACACAAAATAAAATTACAACTCTGGCTAGAATTCTGCACACATAGATTACAGTGGCCGTGAATGGATATATGAATGTTTGTTATGTTAATGTTAGTCTTGGCGAGTCTAGCGACAACTTGCTATGTCTGCAATTGTTATAAACCACCGTGCACAACATGTTGATCTGTGTGATATTATGCGGGTTAAGTTTGTTAGCTAAATAATCTCCGATCAAGGTGGAGCTAGATCATCAGCCAACCATGCCGTTCCTGCTAGCTAGCTTGCTAGCTAACGTTTGCAATCGTAAACAAACACTGCTGCCCTTGCCGTTTATTTAGAATGTAAATATACGACATTTATTACCTGCCCAAAGATGTAACTCCACTCAACCGAGAAAAAGAAGACCGTATAACATTCATTTTGAGCTATTTACACAGGTGACACAGGCATGGGAACAATATGAATGTCACAGGACACACAGTACTGCAAACCACCCTCCGTCCACACAGCAACGTGATTGGCTCAGACGTTTCGACCAATTGAATTGCTTCTTACTGGAGCGTGAGGGTTGAATTGAAGAACTTGAATGCTGCCTTCACGTCCTCTTCGCATGCTTGTACTTGAGACACTTATGACAAGTCGTAAATACGACCTGTAATGCGTTTTGCTCGGTAATAACAAAATGAGCACTATAACAAATGTGCTTTTTTTTTCTCCGTGACTGATTTGTTACTTTTAGATCAAACAGCACAGTCCCACTTTGTGCTGTGGTATGAAGAGAGGAAAAATAATTAGGTATGTAATTGATGTCTGAATTAAATTATTACAAATAAATGTGTCACACACAAAGAAACATCCAATAGTAGTTATTTACATCTCAAGGCAAACAACAACATAGCCTTTTAGGCAAAAAATTACATCATGCTATCGAACCCATAACTAGACACTCGACAAGTACATATTATGTTTTATTTTATTTCATCATTATTAAAAAGTAGGCTACAATACTCCAGAGGCACATATACCACTTCAAGTTGTGTATTCATGAAAACAGTTGAAAACAGGGAAACACTTGAACAGAGAACTTGCACGTGTTGTTATTTAATCCAACAATGTCTGTATACTTCATTTGTCACTTAGCAATTTTATACAGCTTGGCCTAAGTCTATACAGCAACAGCAAAGACACAAGTTTGACCTATTATGGTGATGCAAATGAGATGTTTGGATGACAGACCTAATCACAGTCATATCACGTTCAAATCATTAGCCGGACTATTGCTATAGCTATAGTGTATGCTCTCTCTCTCTCTCTCTCTCTCTCTCTCCATTTCACAAGCACGCACACACGCATTTGCTCATCTCTCAGCCTTAGCAACAGAGATGCAAGACACTCCCATTGGCCTCTGCTCAGCCTTTATTTGCCCGACTATTCGCCATCCACGCTGCCACTCAAAAAAAGGAGGAAAATGACCGGAGAAAGCCGTGGATGCGGATAGAAGGGCAGAGGGGTTGGGGAGGATCTGGCTTGGGTGCGCAACGGTTGTAGATGCCGATGGAGAAAAAACATTGTCGTTTGTTACCATCATGGGTAGTTTATTGAAATGCAACTGGCACATTTATGGATGCATCCCGTATCATCATTTCAAGCGCCCATGCATTTTGTGACATCAGTCTAATGAGGCTAATTAGTAGCTTTCACAATTTTGCAGGAGTCCATCTAGCATAGATAAATTGTTGCAGCAAATGCAACATTTTTTCCCAAGACAGCTGTGTCGGCCCTTGCCTGTCTATTTGCTACATTGGCCTTCTTCAAATAATCCAACCATCACAAATCCTGCAGGTAAGGAATCGATTTCTCTTGGATTGTGTTTTGTAATTACCCCAATGTTTACTGTGATGCATAGCCATCACCATCAGTGAACGGTGCAAGACGACTGCATGTCTTTGTCGTAAAGGCAGTAAAATCATATAAATAATGTAACTGTAACGATATATGGCCTTGATGATTTATATTGCACCAAGATACTAGTCGCCACGTTTTTTTTTCCTTTCAAATATTAGACACGGTTGGCTGCCCATATATTACTTGTAAGAAATGAAATGGTTAAATATTTGTTATTTGATTTACAGTGCAAACCATGATGCTTGGTTTGTGGCATATCTATAAGTCTGCAGTTAGTGCAATTGCGGTTTATCAGGCTTGATGTTCTGAAGTCAAACCCATATGGATATTCAGTTTATGAAATGATCCGTGCATTACTGTTTCACAAAGGCAAAATACATTGTGCGTGATTATTGCATGCGCAATCTAACGTGCAGTTCATGCTGTGCAGCTACCATGTCAGACTGCTGTAGTGCATCATGTAGGCCATAGGTGATGAAAATGTGGAGCAGCACATTGTGTCCCAAATGTGTGTTAGATATGATGGCAGGCATATCAACATAATTCTGCATTGCAGACAAAAAATTAAAATGGCTGAGTAATCCTTCGGCCTACTTGACTTGGAGTTATTGGAATTCAGAGCAGTCCACCCTCAGGACAGATCGCCCATGTTTAAGACCCTTTCCTATATTAGGCCAGGAGGGGAGACATTGATTTCGATGCTTGGCTGTCTTTGATCATTATTGGTGTAGTTAGTTGTGTGCCAGTGTGGTGTTGTGGCCTTGCAAGGCCAGGGTCATCAAAGCCTTGAAACAAGGTGAGGATGGCTCACTAAGCAATCAATATGTTCACTGCCATCATGGGTAAACACTCCTTATGGGACCTCCCCTAGCAGACGATTTGCCCTATCATTTGCCACTGATCGGCTGGTAATTAAATGAATGGATCTATTTCAGAATCAGTTTTGTACCATTATGTACAGACGGATGGATGGATAGATAGATAGATAGATAGATAGATAGATAGATAGATAGATAGATAGATAGATAGGTAGATGAGACCATAGGGAAATATACAGCACTATACATATGCACAGTATCAATACTCACGTGTTGGCAGTTTTCAGGATTAGTGACTGAGTTTACTGCAAAATGTAATGTTAATGTTACACATGCTTTTGTGGAGTCTCCATTTTGATGTGTGGGAAGAAAGGGCAATCACAACTTTCACTTGGCTTCAGGATGAAACAGGATAGTGCATGTTGCACTGACCTTCAGACTGTCTCACGCACTTACTCTCTCTCTCTCTCTCTCTCTCTCTCTCTCACACACACACACACACACACACACACATACACACACACACATTAATGGACTCCCCTGAGTGGAAGCAGAGATACCCCACCCCTCCTCACCTTAGTGGATAAAATGTGTACTTCATCAATTTACTTTGGCTAAAATGTTAAGGTCTTTACCTTGCCGATATTTGTAACAAAAACTGATGAAACAGAAAGACACTATTACCCAGGGTTTGTTACAAATGCATTGCTCAGTATGAATAATTTAGAGTCATGGCGTTTGAATAATGGATTAAGCTAGAATATGAATCTGTAGGTGAAGGGGATAAGAAGTAACAATTGATTATACTGTAGCAAGGATGAGACCAATGATCGCTTTGCTTTTCTCATGAACGCTGTATGATTTTGGTCTGAAGAAAGTCCTCATCTGCTGATGAGGGGAAATATCGGAATCTCTACTTTTTTTTTTAGTATGTAAAATGGCAAAACCTCCTTTAGATACTGTAGTCATACAGAGTACTGCAGGGTAATAATGATGCATTCATATGTATGACATATGTATGACATGAAATGCTAAGAAAGAGTTTCATTTCATTTCCTTTCCTATGAACTAGGTCTCTATAGGAATCCTCCCCCTGGATTGTGGGACAAGGGATAGCAACATAATATCCTGTGTATTGATAAATGTCCCATCTAGACTCTGTGCAGCCATAGATAATATATTAATTTAATCTACAAATATGTGCTGTGTCATACCGTATATGAATAATATTAATGATCTGCTCTGTAGGCAAAATGTCAACAGGCATACTGTATTCTCTTCACAGTTCCTGTAACCAGGAAACAAGGAAGCCTTGGCATGTATCTGTGACATTTACCATTCTGTTTCCTCATGATAATCAGCCTGCCTATGTATGAATAGTGAGTACTAATGATACTCTATTTGCACAGCTGCCAAAATGCAATTTAGCCATGGAGAAGAACTGGGCTGACAAGGGCCGCTCATCTACACTGGAAATATAGATAGCTAAACCTCCCTGCTGCTACCATAAAGATATGAGACATATCCTGGCATACACACTCATGTGATGTGACTGACATTTTCTATTTATATATCCTGAGGCTGACCATGTTTAAATGAGACACGTGGCTATTTTTAACAAATGTCCAGGTCAGTATGTGAGTGGACTGTCTGCACCACACTGAAACCAAGTACTGAACGGGTATTGTTTTATTTGTTGTCTATTCATGGACTGTGGATCTCTGAATGTTAAGCTGTTTTTTCACCTCGGCAAGTTTGTTAGGAAAGCTTTGCAAAGGCTGTTGGTGGTGGATTCAAAATGGCTACTGTGGTATTTTGAATTTGTATGGTGGATTGTAATGGAAAGAGCCTGCCAGCACATTGAAACTTCTTTATTCTTGGTGTGTTTCGCTTTCACATGATGATAGCTATGAAGTGGCAAAGGATTAATGGAAACCTATGAAAAGAAAAAGCAAGGAGTAATGAAAAGCCGTTTGAGAGGTTCGGGGGTGTTTGCCTCACAAGCCTATCTCCATTCGTGCCTGATATGCATTGTCTCTATTTGTCTGTTTTAGACTTTTCACAAACCTGCATAATCTCTTCATTTTGTTGCATATCAAATTAAGCATCTTAATGCTTGCAAGACTTTTCTATTGCATTTGGACCGTATCTTGACTTTGCAGTTATTTCTCATTATTTTCGGTTTCATGTTTTGTGTGCAGGGAGGCACCATGCTGACCAGCATCACTGATGGGATACTGTGCTGCCTGACTGGGAAAGCTGCCAGCCTGGTCTTGCCTCTGGAGTCATCCGAACCCTCTGATGGCTTCGAGTTTGTGGAGGTTAAACCCGGGAGAGTCCTGCGGGTGCGGCACATTGTCCCCGAGCGCCAGCCGGTAGTAACAGAAGACCAGGTGGAAGAGAAGGAGAAGACTCAAGGTGACAGGGACTGTAATGACGATGACTGTCCTGAGGATTCTAATAGTGAAAGTAAAAGTGCTATGGGCAGCAGTGTGCACTGCAAGAGGAAGATCACAGTCTACCGCAATGGCCAGCTGGTGATTGAGAATCTGGGCGATGTTCTGCATTCTGAGATCCTGCAGTGTCAGGACGGGGATCTGGAGCCCTGCAGCACTGTAGAGGTGGAGCTGGCTGACTACAAGGAAATGGCCTCTTCTCCAGATCCCAACCCTGTCCCCCCTGCTGTTCCTCCGCCCCCTGGGGAGCAGAAACCCGCTCCACCTCCACGCCGTCGCCGCCGCAAGCCCAAGCGCACAGTGCTCATTGACTCCAAGAGGGTGATCTCAAGCTGCAAAGGGACACACTCGGATGTAGCGCTCTTCTTCGTGCACGGCGTCGGAGGCTCTCTGGACATTTGGGGCAGCCAACTGGACTTCTTCTCCCGCCTGGGCTATGAGGTCATCGCACCGGACCTGGCAGGGCACGGGGCCAGCACTGCCCCACAGATCGCAGCAGCTTACACTTTCTATGCCCTGGCAGAGGACATGCGCGCCATCTTTAAGAGATACGCTCGTAAACGCAACATCCTCATTGGTCACTCATACGGGTGAGTCTTTGCTTGGTCAGATGCATCTGTTTGAAATGGTTATAAATCATTTACAACTCTTTACTTTAGTGTAATTTACAATTCTATACATTGTCAAAGTTATTGGGATACAAGTTTACACAGAATAAAAATGGTAATTATTGATTTTGTCCAAGATTATTTTTCATTAGTCAACATGTTATACTCATGCCATTACATCTCTTCCAGGGTGTCGTTTTGCACGTTCCTGGCCCATGAATATCCTGATCTGGTCCACAAGGTGGTGATGATCAATGGAGGTGGCCCCACAGCTTTGGAGCCAAGCCTCTGCTCCATCTTCCAGTTGCCATCTTGTGTCCTTCACTGTCTGTCCCCGTGTTTGGCCTGGAGCTTCCTCAAGTAAGATCTGCGACCATATGGTGTTAAAATTAGCATTGCCAGACACTGATGCATCATAGTGACTTCCCTCATCGCAAGCATAACATTGGCTCTAATTGTCAAACCATGAAAAAAAAACACATCTTGTCTGTAAACTGGCATAAACTTGTTGAGTAGTTGATGGGGAAACTGCTATGCACTGATAATTGATTTTGCAGACAATGTAAAAAATCAAAAACCTTGTGCACTCCTTATATTTTCAGTTTCTAGTGCTCTTACAGAATACAACTCCATCAGTCTGTACATATGATAGTGCCAATAAACGCATCCTCTCTCTCCCAAAACTATAGAGCTGGTTTTGCCCGTCAAGGTGCCAAAGAGAAACAGCTGTTGAAGCAGGGCAATGCCTTCAACGTGTCCCCATTTGTGCTGCGTGCCATGATGAGTGGGCAGTACTGGCCAGAGGGGGATGAAGTCTACCATGCCGAGCTGACTGTGCCCATCCTTCTGGTGCATGGCATGTGTGACAAGTTTGTGCCCATGGATGAGGACCAGCGCATGGCAGAGGTACAAGAGCACAGATAGGCAGGACGCATACACCATCTTCACGCATGAATGCAGTTTTGATAAAATGCTGCTTACAGTAATATATGCTATTTTAAGAAAACAATTAGGATGCAGTGAATAATACGTCATTCATTTTAAATTCCAAACATTTTATGTGCTGAATGGAGGCAGAATAGCATTTATTACTTTGTGTCTAATATGAAATATCATATTTATGCTGCAGGATTACCCAGTGCATTCATTATTTTGGTTTCATTTCTAGATCCTCCTGTTTGCGTTCCTAAAAGTCATTGAGGAGGGAAGTCACATGGTGATGATGGAGTGCCCTGATACCGTCAACACCCTCCTCCATGAGTTCTTTCTATGGGAGCCTGACATGTCCAAAAAGGATGGTGCCAAGACAGACACAGAGAAGACTGTTACTTTCAGTGACACTGTCCAGACACTGAGAGTAAGCAAGCCCATGGACAAATAACCAAGAAGGAATCTAGTTTTATCATTGAACCAAGCAGAAGGCCTTCTTTGGTAGGTGGCATGATGTGTTCTTAAGGCTGCTCCCAGGCTGAGAGCTGTTATAAACAGGGCCACGTCTTGAGGATGTGGGAGGCAACTGGTGCTCCAAGATAAAGCAGGACTGTAAAAAGGACTGCAGCATGGTGGCAAGTACAAAAGGATGGAAAGTACATAAAGATGAGAGAACCGGATGCAAATACAGAGACTGCCAGTTTCTGCTTCTCTTTCTGACAGATGTCTGTGCTCCATCGCATCCTGTTTGCAAAATGGCACAAGAGTTGCAGGTGCAAGGGACTGTGTCCATTTGCAATTTGTCTATGAAATCTTTTTGGTGAAGAATAAACCACAAACAGAACAAGGTGCAAAGGTGGCATAATGACCATAAAGTGTTTTTTGTATTTCATTGCCTTCATCTAATATATTCTGTAAAGAACCACAGAGCATCTGCCCTGCCTTTGTGAGGTCATTAACTTAAAATTTCTTCCCATCTTACATGTGCTTTCATTGAAAAACTGGCACAGGGATATATAGTGAATGGAGGAATCATATAATTAATCTAATCTGTCAGTGTGATAATGGCAGAGACATTAATATTAAAAGGTGCAAGAGTTGATAATAATATTGTACTATCAAGTACTGGATTTGGTAGTGGGAAATTGGAAAATGACATGAAATGACATATACTGTGACATGTACAGTGATACATGCTTATGGCAGTAAAATGTAATAAATCACAGTCCTACATTTAATGATTGCAACACATCCATCCCTCATGCCTTAAAGAGAAACACAAATGAAGTCACTGAACAGCTGCAAAACTGGTCACTTGTCAGCCGTGCCCACACACTGTGTATCAATTCAAACATTAAGTCTTAGTCACAGCAATTGTCAATACAATTGGCTCATCAGTGCCCAAATATTAAAGCATTTTCCTTCCAAAATATCAAGTTTGAATATCAATTCAAAATCCTACAATACCTTGTCTACTTAAAGCACATATAACCAATTTATAGTTGCTGCATGAAAATTAATTAATATCTAAGGAGAGGTCTATATGAAATCGGTTGAGACAACAAACATAGATGGCAAAAGGTCCCCCTCCTTTATTCTAGCAACCAGTTCTGCAATAGTATTTAAAATATTCAGCATTGCTTTTTAATCTTTTAAGTACTGAGGCTCTGCATGAGTTGAAACTCAGTAAAAATATGAAAGGTTTGTTTCAAAGAGTTGTGGTATATTCTCAAACTGAAAAATTTCCAATGAGCTCTTATTTAATCAAATGAGTGTTCCTCCTCATGTAAGTGTTATTGTTCCTTGATTTTGAAATAACAGCAACTGCCATAACAATGAACTCAATGTGTGGTTGTATTTACAGCTTCAAGCTGTTGTCTCTCTGACTAAGCTGGTAAATGTAAAACAAGTATCTTCCCCTACTACCCTCGAGTCCACCCTATTTATCTAATGTTGTCAGACTAAGAGAATAAGCTAAAAAATAATAATAATAATGTTCACTAAAAGACATTCATTCATGGATATTATTTTGTCTCATAATGAGACAGTAAGATGTGAGAGATTAAATGTATGAAGCACAGTCTAATATGCTCCTGGATCGTGCTTACCTGTTGATGCATTTATCATTTTTGTTGTGCAGAAAGTCTAACTAAACTGGTCGATTTGAAACTGAGTCTCCAGTGTGGAAACTGAAATGTCAGTCAGCCAAAGGAGAAATTCCCCTTACAAAGGGGGATATCTATACTCACCGGGTCTGTAACATATGCATATTGTCAGATGGATGCAACAAGACTTGTCGTATGCAACTGAAACAACATAGAGATGAGTTTTGATGTTCGGCAAAAAGGACAGTGGATATTTTATAGAGACAAATACATTGACCTGGCCCTGAAGCCTCTAAAAGGTATATATTCTGTATGGACTTTCCAAAATACCAATAAGTGCTGCTGATGCAATGTACTGTATGTCTCCCTTTGGTGTAAATGGTGCATAAAACCTGTTGGGACTACAGGGTGCACATGTACTTCTCTCTGCTAAAAGTGTGCATATACAAACTGTTAGTGCTCCAATGTGCTATATCTTTTGTGGTTAAAAACGTGTTAATGTTATTGTTGCATTTATTCATGGGAATCATAACATATGCACTGCCTGAATGTAGATGCATATAAAAATTATATAACCTATGAAAACTGTTGAATTCAGTGTATGAATGTGCCTTTCCTGGCATGAAATAAAACCAATGTTTGCAGTCTGTGTGAGTTTTCCTTTGTTTTTTGTTTGTTTGCAGTAAGATATGCTTACCATCTCTGCAAGTGTGGGAAGTAAAATGAATTTGATTAAAAAATGAGTAACTTTAAAACCCTTATTCAGTTTCTCTTTTCCTTGAGAGGCAGTTGGGATTTGAGATTATATCACAATTTAAAATAATGCATCAAAATGTATTGGTTGCAGTGACTTACAACATGTGGACACAGTATGTGTGGTCGGTATATTGAAAAATATGATCAATTCAAAACCATTCTCCAGCATGCAGTAAACAGGTCACTGCAAGTTGCATGGCTTACTGATATTCACTGAAACTACATGT
>OMKZ01033223.1:19436-30033 GCA_900302535.1 Neoniphon sammara | reverse complement strand
ACACACACACACACACACACACACACACACACACACATACAGGGCTCCCCGCAGGCTTTGATTGTGATTTGTTTGAGGGACACTGAAGGGTTAATGCCTTTTGTAGATGATGGCTGAGGGAGAGGTGGGGGAAGGTCATCACTTTTTGGTGGCAGCTCATCAGCTGGCCACAGGAGAAATACACACATTTATACACACACACACACACACACACACACAGGTCCACACAACCACAGCTTCCCCCTTGCTCTGAAACAGTAAATGAAATCATGCTCATTTTTTAAGGACAAATCATTTACAATATGTTGCTCACTGTTCAAACACTGCCATCCTTCTACTTCTGTTCTATTATTGACCATTTATTGACCTTTTGACCGGGCTGACAGTATTAAACAGCTATTTTTAACGTTTGTCATACTATGTTATAATGCTTTCAAATATTTTCCAAAAATTGGAGCAACATTTTTTCTGATTTTTTAAAAAGCCTATTTCATAAGTCACAATTTTCATAAACATATAAGGACACAGACAAAATGAGGACACTAACATAAATTACAAAATGCATTTAGAACGCTAATTTGTTATTGGTGGCAGACAGATGAACAAGAACCTTCTCAGTATGCATCAAAGAAATGGTGGAAAGCAGCGACTATTGTTCTTCTGATGACCAGAGACTGTTGGTACACTAAAACAAGAGTCATAGAGTAGCTTTAAAATATAGAGGAGGGTGAAGTACAGCCTTCAGTTAGTCATAATTGTAAGGCAAATAGCCACTTTTATCAAAACAGTGTTAAATCTACCTTCATCGAACCTACAGGGTTTGGCCTGCACTATATCAAAAAAGGCCAAACAACATGTATAGTACAAGCTACTTACTGTGAGCTAAATCCATTCATGTCTATATATCAATACAGGTAAATAGCAGCTTTCTACTAAAACTGATTTGTGGCTGATTTACAGTGTGGTAAGTGTAGTGTTTTTTCCCCAGTAGACAGAACTACTTGTTGGACCTGCAGTCACCAGGTAACAGCTAATTTGTTATTCATGAAAAGCCACTTGTATAAAGCCACCTCCAGCTGCAGCCGCTGCCAAATTGGTCAATTTCACTAATGGAAGACCTTCTCTTTGTTCCCGGCGGCCATATTGGTGGCTGGTAGTGAAGGTGATGGTGGTGGGAGCGTGTGGGAGGTAAAAAATAAAAAAATTAAAAAATAGGGAAAGTAAAAAAAGTGGTACACACGTGCACACAGATGCATAGACCGACGCGCACACACATACAGCTAACTTATTGATGTCTCTGTTCGAAGGAGGCCTCCATTAAGCATCAGAAAGGTCTGTGCTGTGAAGCTAAGATTGGACTAAATTACTGTTTGTCTGCTGGAGGTGTGCTGGGAGCTACGGCGGCTCGGAGGGACGCCGGGGGTCGGGTGAAGTGCAAAATGTTGCCCAAGCAGCTGGAGAAGGCTAATGACGCTAGCAGGGGTCGCTATCTCCATCAGTGGGTCCCTATCCGGACTCTGGCAAAACCGGAGGAAATCATCCGGAATTAAAAACGGCAGCGCTCTCTGGGTCAACCCCGCAGCTCCCTCGCCACGTTTGTTTTTCCACCTCTATTTTTGCTTTCCTGTTTTTTTTGGGGGGGGTTTTGGCCTGGAGTTTAAGGAACTGCCCCTATCCCTGCATGCCCTGCTGTTTGGCACTCCCTTGTTTCTGCTGCAAAAGAGTATTTTGCAGATATTAACATGGTAATGACTGCAGAGAGGCTCCACAGGCAGTGGACCACCGTTTTTAAGCCACGGTCAAGGGGAAGTAAATGAAAAGCTACCTGCTGGGCCTTGAAGTGAAAAACGGTGTATGTGAGGTTCCTCCGCGAGATGGTCATTGGGCATGTGCGTGCTTCGGTGCGTGCGTGTGTGTGTATGTATGTGTGTGTGTGTGAGAGAGAGAGAGAGTGTACCTATTTGTAGGTACGTTCAAAGAAATGTACTCTATTTTAACGAGCATAGACTTGGATCATTATCAACAATATGTGATATTTTCTACAATATAAAACGTGCCATCCATCTGCATGTTGCCAATATTACAGTTACACAGATGCACGGAGTAACAGTAATAGCATGCATAGGTGATTTTGACTGCACACAATAATTCATGTATATTAAAACATAGAACATTTAGTTTAGGAGACTGTAGAAGAAGAATTCAGAATAAAAAACATTAAAAAAATATATACTGTATCTTCAGTTGGGTTGATGTGGGGAGGGGTAATAATATTGAATATTTTGTCATACAAATGCGTGTTGCACAAACCCATCCAAACCCCACAGAACTTTAGTGGACATCTCAAGATTTCCAAAGATCCCAAATATGTGCCGCTGAATTACAGGGAAATGTGTATAAAATGATGCACAAGACATCTAGACACTTTATATTTGATGTAATGCTGTAGCCGTAAAACAATGGCATCTTGGGTTTGAGTATTTCACTCAGTGTAAGTGTGATGTAGCTTCAGTGAAGTGCTGCACATAGCAGATACAAAATACGTGTGACACTGTTGCACAATATGGGAAAAAGGGGAAATTTAAAGGAAAATCAGAGTTCAATGTGCTGTATGTATGTGAATGTGTTTATGATTAATTAGACAGAAGATGCAGAAGTCTTCTGTCTACTCATATAAAAACTATATGAAGCTTTCTCTCATGGCTCCAGAGTTTTGCATAGAAAGAAATGATCAACTTGTAGATCCATTCTTCACTATCACACACAACATGTAACAGAACATAACTGTCAACACTCTCCATTCGACCCATACACTCATTTTGACATTTGATACAGATTGCTGTGAGGGCTACACATGTAACAAACACGTAACACATAATAATTACGTGTCCAGCTTTCAGTGGGTAATCAGCTGGCTGGGAGGACATTCCCTTTGTAAGCAGAAAATGAAAAGGCCAACCGAGTTGCACAGCAATCTGCCAGCAACCAGTCCTTGAGTGTCTAAATAAAGGAATTACAATTCTGAAGTAGCCTCACCACGCTTGCCATAACACTGTATAATTGGCAAGCATACCACCGCGCCTTGTACGACAACTGCTCTCTTCATTAACATTCCCGACTTATATTGGTGAGATATTACTCCAACGCTGTGATGGTGGTCGGCACACACGCGCCGTGAAGTCCAGGCCTCCGTTTTTATGGCTATCGCTGCACGGCAGATGAAATCCAATTAAGGCAATGAAATCAAATCAAGGCGCCTACATCTGGATATGCTAATTTCTAACCGGGTTGCCGCTAAATCTAATTCTTTCCCAAAGGTCATTTTTGACATGCCTGTAGCGTGTTACCATACATATCTCCAAAGGCCCCTGAGGGCGTCTTTGTGGGAAGTAATTTGGCGTAGCTATGGGTTTTATTGCCTAAATTTCAATTAAATACAATTACAACCTGTTTTTTTGTAATTGAATGACACAAATGGCAGCTTTGTGTATATTGCAGGGCGCCTGCACATATGGCAGCTTTGTGTGCATGTGTGTGTGTGCGTGTGTGTGCATCTGCTGACATGCATGAATTATATGCACTTCGTTGACTGATATAACAGGACACTGTCATTTTTGCATGTGGTTGATATTAACATATGACAACATAATATCAGTACTTATATATCATGATAAATCTATTAAGAAAATAGATCAATAAGCATGTTTAACTGTTGTTGTTTTTCCCATCAGAGTTAATCATAGGGGGAATTTGCACATGCTCATCTTGGCCTATGCTTTTTTCTTGTTGGAACATAGCGTGTACATATGGGCACATGCACAGGCACAGCTTCTCTATCCGAACTCACTGAAGAGATGCATAATGGTAAAGTCTCGCTAGCTCCTGGCTGTCTGACCCGTCCCTCAGTCACAATTTATCCCCTCCAGGAGAGACAGTCAGACAGAAAAGAGGAGAGGAGAATGAAACATTAATGTCTTCTCTCTTGGTCGCTGGCCTTACAAGGTCATCTGGCTGCCTTTCATTGTTGGGAAACAGGCTGACGGCTGCGGCAATTGAAACTGAAGAGATTTCCACCTTGTCCTCACACAAATTAAACCGAAGGAAGCCATGACTCTTTGTTATGTGACCTCGGTACACAATGTTACCTGGGAGGGAAGGAGGGAGGGAGAGAAATGGAGGGAGAGGCAGAGATGCGCTGCTAACACGGAGGGCAGGTTTTGCTTCATTTATTTTCCTCTGTGAGCCTGTGACATGGTCGTCATACATGGGTGTTGCGTTATGAGGGGTGTGTGTGTGTGTGAGTGTGTGTGTGTGTGTGTGTTGGGGTGTTTTATGTGTGTTGTCTCCCTCATGTTGAAGGACAGACGGAATCAATAGAAGCAATCAATGTTGCATAAAGGCTGGAGGGAAGACAGTTCCTCAGGTCCCCCTTTTTTTGTCTCCGGTATTAAACACACACACACACACACACACACACACACACACACACACACACACATTCGCAGTAGAACAGCCAGTGGCGCCGCTGTAAACAAATGACTGTCTTTCACACAGATCTACAGCGGTGCGTCTTTGTGAGTGCGCTTGTATGTTCGCCCCCACATCTAACTGCAATCTCTCGCTTTCATTTTTCTCCCATGATGCCTTTCATCTTCCCTACCTGTGTGCGCACAGAGAGATAACACCAAACCGACGGCTGATTACAACAGAGGACTCGTGCCCCACTGTTTCAGCCTGTGCCGGTCGCCGTGCTCGCTGTCTTACATCGCCAAGAATGATGAGCGCGGCGGCGCAGCAGCAATCAACCCGGATGCTTTGAAAAACGCCAGACGCACTGTTCCACGGCATTAGCTAACAGGCAGGCAACCTAACAATTGTTGCTATAATCCCATACAAAAGCCAGTCAAAGCATGACATGAGCATTGAAGTTGATCTGGGTGCATGTGCTCGCGCGTGTGCTTGTGCGTCAACACACTCGGTGCCAGGAAAGTACAGATGACACGATGATTTGAAATGATGGAAGACCCATTTAGGCTGAAGAACTTGCACTGACTGGATGCTGCTTTGAATGCATTTGTGAACTGCAGCCAGTTGGAGCTGAGCTGTAAGCAAAATGCAATCAAAAAAAAAAAAGAACATGGAAATGGGCTATGGGCTGTAAACAGTAGGGGTTCATATGAGGAGACAGATGAACATAATTAGATGAGAAAAAGATTTTATAACACCAGTATGCTCCTTTAAAGGAGGGCACCCTCTCCTAATGAATTGTGTTTGTCTGCTAAAAGTTGGGTTTTGAAGAAAAGGTTCTGAACCTCTTTGAAAAATGAAAATCCAAAATATGGCATGGCACCTTTGCTTATCTTTTTGCACCTTTTGCTTTAATAATTCACACGGTGGCATTTTGAAAGCTCTTATCAAGCACGAGATATATTAAGCTCAAGAGATCAAAGAGAAACGACTGTGTGTCGAAATAACATCCGGCTGTATGTGCGATATTACATTTGGCATGTGAAGAAACATGTTTTAACTTGATAAAATAATCAATGGGCTTCCTCCAATTGCAACTTGAAAATGGATGTTTTGAAAAGCCTTGCTTGTTCGCTATTGCAGACTACCTTACATTCAGTCACCGGTGCAATATGTTTCTGCATGTGCGAATTGAATTGCAGAGCCAGAGTTCACTTCAGCAAAGTACCTCATCTGAAGACGAGCAGCAGGGGGAAAAAATAAAGCATTAAACATCAGACGAGATAACAGCTATGAGGGCTTTTATAGTTTTGTTTACGATCACGTCGGTGGCCTTTCATGCCTCGCTCTTGTCTCTTCAGTTTTGCACATTGCCAGACGAATGATACTCAAAAGCTTACTTCGACTCCCACGTAATTAACACATTTTTACAGTACCAGCCTTCATCATTCCATGGCACTTCAGGCAATGTGCCCATGCAATTTTAGGCCGACTCGAGCGGAGGCGGTGAGGGGGAAGAGCGTTGTGAGACAGCTCTCTAATGTTGCTGCTGAGCATTTTGCAGAGCTTTATTAGACTTTATAGGAGAATACAGGTTGTGTGAAAGTGGGCCGCTCGATGAGCTCAACATTTCGCATTAGACTCTGTGCCGCCCCTTCTAATATGCGCGACACCTGCTGTGCCTAAAGCCCTGTCTATGAACGACTAAATCCTGTCTCCAAAGTGGGCCACCTACTTGACATTTTTGTTTTACATTTATTTTGTCAGATCATGTTAATAATTCATTTTTTTCTGGATAACATTGTGCTCTAAAGTCTGTTTGTATACAGCGGTACAATCCCTTGCTGGGAAATATGACAGCAGTGGCAGAATGTATTGTATGCAGACTGAAGTGTGGCCTAATGGAATCCAAACCATTTGAATTTCACAGTTTATAGGATTGGCCGTGATTTGAATAGCCTAGTCTGAGGCTGCTCAAGTGTTCAGACGGTGAAAAACTGGTAAGACAACTGGTTAGCCTGCAGTTCCCATGCACCTGCGTGAAGTATCTAACCCTCTGCTGTGTGTACGTTAGCATCAGTCGAGACTGAAAATTCAAATAGCAGCAGATCAGGCAGCTGTGCCGGTCCTTTGAATGCTGAATTTTAAATTGTCTTGTGGCTGACAAGCAAATTCAAGTAAATAGGAGCAATTAATGCCTGGTTTAACAAGTGAGTGAAAGAAAAAAAAAAGAGCAATTAGCATGGCTGCATCCAGGCTAGTTAAATGGCTCATGCAACTGAAGTGTTGCTGTTTTAATAGTGGAGCTATTTATGCATGATTTTCACACATGCACGCACGCACACAATTAAGATCTACTGAAGAGGCATAAATACACATAAAAAGTGTGAAAAGGTTATTTTTAATAACAACATTATGTGAACTCCTTAAAGGGATTGTTTGGCCCTTTTAACAAAAGGTTGTATAAGTTACTCATCAGTCGCATATCCCGGCCAGCCCTGGTTTGGAAACACAACATCTATCTACAACAAAACACACCATTGTCTGTGTATTTTTGCTGCTTTACCATGTTCTCTGACAATTCTTTGTGCTGGAACTATATTGCTTGTTGAACAGTGACAGTATTATTAGTAGAGTCTTATGTCCAGACCTGAGACTCCCTGAGACCTGAGGCCTTTTAGTCTGAGGAACGATGCTGTTTTGTCTGAACTGAAGCTGAGGTCTGAGGATGACCTAAAATATACACTGTATGCCTGATGTTATGTCCACACAACAACTGGTCACTATCCCTTTAAAGTTGCATAAGGCCACTTTGTACTATGGCGGCCCCAAGTGGCAGCAGGAGATATGTTTGAATTTGTTAAAGTTTGAAGGACTTCACTACCCAGATATGTGATTTTCAGGTTCAAACTATTTCATGAATCAACCATATAAACAAACAGCAGCAACTTTGATGGTGAAAGTGAGCAAGCATACTGATAAGCATATCGCTAGCTCGTTAGCATTATGGTACACCATTTTTGCTGTTTTTGTTAGGAAAGTCTACATTGTCCTGTTGTTTCTGTTTTCGGTGAACTGTCGCTTCTTATTGTCGTCAACACCTAAACCATGCCTGTTGCTCCTCGGAGGACGCTGATTGGTTCAGCCAGTGATGCTGTGGTTAGAGTGTGTCCAGGTGGTTTTGCAAATCAAACAAAAGTAATCTCTCAGCAGCAGCTGGCTGTGCAAGGTCATCATGTACAATGTCAGCAAACAACTCAGATCTTTTTACAGCAGGTCCAATCACAGATGGCTGGTCCAGTTTTTCAAAGCAGAGCTCTCATTCACTTCTTGGTAGTCCATTTAGATACTAGACAATGTTGTATTACACTCATAAGCTTCCAACTGTCATTTCTTGTCGACTGTATTTACATTTGGACTGCATTTAACATTTTACTTGTGTACCGACCACTCTAAGCATTTTTACATTGTACGCCTCACATTCACCCATTCACACACACACATGCATACACTGATGGTGAAGGCTGCCATGCAAGGTGCCAGCCTGCTCATCAGGAGCAGTTGGGGGGTTCAGTGTCTTGCTCAAGGACACTTCGGGATTGAACCAGGAACCTTCTGATTACTTTTATCTGTGCACTGAGAACATCACCCAACACTGGAAATTAATTTGACAAATAGAGCAAACCCATGAGGTCTGAACAAGTAGTCCCACTTTGTGATTTAGACTCATATGATAATATGATATGATTTAATTTTCCATGAAAATCTCATCTAGTGTGGTTTAGTTCTCATTTCTGAAGCATGGTGGTACCTAGACCAAAGCAGAACTCCTCTGAACTGCAAAATGCACTGGATAAAAGTGCACACCTACTGGGATATACCACTTTAACTGTAGCACTGAGATGACACGGTGTAACCACCCTCAAAACCCCAGCTTCTGTCTCTTCCCTAAATCACTGGTCTAGCTAGTTGGAGGGGGGGAACAAAGGGGAGGTGGGGGTGTTGTGAAAGATAATTGCATCTTTTAATTGAATCCCTGGAGCATTGGAAAGCCCAAAGGGTGACTGGAATCAAATCACGCACAGCCTTTGTTTCCTCCCTCTTCCTTAAACCAGAGCGATGAATTCTGGGATACAATCAGTTGCAAGGTTGCACGGTCGCGTCGGTGTCACACTTCCAGCTATCTTTCTTCCTGTCTGTGTTTCTTTACTTTGGCTCTTTACTTTTTCTTCTTCTTCTATTCATGTTTTCCTTCACGCCTTCTTCCTTTCATGTGTTCTGAGGCATCATTTCGACCCCTCCCCTTGCTCCTCTGCTTGTGTGTATCCCTTTGTTGTTTACCCCCCTCTCCACTGTCATGTCCCCATCCATTGCAGAGCAACAAGTCAACCTGCCTCCTCAGATTCTTCTCTCCTTTGTTTTTCTGTCTTTTTCTTTCTCTTTTCCCTCTGCTTCCTTCCCCCTCGCTGCACTCTTTCTCCATCCTACTCAGTTCAGGCCTAATTAGGGAGATTCCTTTCTGATCAATAGATTCTTCTCAAGAGGCTCCAGCTACGCATGCAGGCACGTGTGTGTGTGTGTGTATATGTGTGTGTGTGTGTGTGTGTATGGAAGAGTGGGGAGTCAAGGGGTTACATGCAGACACTGCATATTAACAGACATGCAGGCGGGGCACACACCTTTGTTCTCGACAAACAACTCACTTTCATCAAGACTTTGTGCACACACACACACACACACACACACACACACACACACATCCAGACACACATACACTCACACACACAGACTACCTGTTCTTATTATTTTTGTGCTTATACCATCTGTAACAAAAGAGTGTGCACCGACTTCCATTCAGTGACCTGTTGTCAGCATCTGCAATTAATATGCCATTTGCCATATGTTTACTGTTGATGACTCGTAACTATTGTCCACTGACGGGTCGCTGGCTCAGTATTTGTGATGTGACCTTGTGCTGCAGTTGTCTTAATGAGGAGCCTGTGATTGCCCCTAATGGAAATTACACTTACTGAACTTCATGAAGCAATTAACGGGGAGAAGCAACCGCATGTGTCGTCCGTAGTGGGAACCTGATTATTCACATTTGGTTGGATGACTTGTCTGTTCTTCAAGATTGTACTTAGATTGTACAAGATTGTACTGCAGTACTTATACTGCAGTTTATATTGTTGCTATGTACTCAAAACAAGTGCTTTTTAAAGTAGAATCTCTCCAAATAATACATACTCTGAAATGAGATGCAGTGGGAGACAAAACTGTGATTGTAACTCTTCATCCAACATGGCTGGGAATAAAATCAGTCGCTTGGCATTTTTGTTTCATAGTAATTATATCATTAAATGTCAACCAGAGAAATAAGATTACAGAGTCATAAAACCACCCAATGTTTGAGTGTCCAGATACATTTGCACATATACAGATAGATAGATAGATAGATTGATAGATAGATAGATAGATAGATAGATAGATAGATAGATAGACACTTTATTGACACCCTCAGGAAGACATTTCACAGCCTGCACATGGAAACACAAAAATATAGTGATAAAGGAAAATGGAAACCAATAAAAATGTTATGAACAGTAGGTGAACTGGTCATGATTTGCTGCTACGTAACTTAGATATTTTCAAATTCATTCCTTAAAGGTAGGATGGAAATTTTGTGTACCTTAACCACAGTCCCTAGCATCTCCACCTAGACGTGCACACACACACACACACACACACATACACACACAACCTCACCCAAATAATGCACGCCCATCTTGGTTTATCTATAATTAACAATACATTTTTGCTAATTTCCCTTTTTAAAGTTGACTAGGGACAGACTCTGCCTCAAGGTCACAGCCGAGGCAGTATATTAAAATTTAATCACAGTCATACATAGATTTAAAGTGAACAGCGCAGGGAATTAAACAGCCAAGGAAATCATAAAAAGGAGGCTGTAATGAGTCAGGAGTGAATGATGTGAATGTGTTTACGTGCCACTGATGTGAGAGCACAGGGCCCAGGGCCGTGGAGGGCCATCTGGGGCTCAGTGTTTGACAATTACACTGAGTACTGTGGCCACAGGCGCATTCCCTTTGCTGCTGTCAAAGAATGTTTA